>JBBPRQ010000024.1:0-136090 GCA_038093095.1 Boletus insuetus | reverse complement strand
GTGGCGAAGAGGGCTTCGTCTGTGGTTCTTCAGCAACTTCCTGGTTTACAAAATTGGTGCCCGTCGCGTCCCGAGTGGCATCGGGCGCGACAGACGCAGTTGGTTCATCTTGATCCATGTCTTCGTCGCCTTCCACAACCTCAGGTTCGTCTGGGAGAGGGGCAAGGGGCTCGTCGGCTTCTCCTTCGTCATCACTGAATTGCTTGCAGAGGTCCATGATTGTGAGCTGCCCTATATACATCAGTTCGTAGACGTAGCGGCGCACCTGTTTTTTGTCCGCCTTCACCCATTTATATATCTTCATGGTCGAGCCTGGGGGTGCGTTCTCTGGAGCAACCCACATCTTCTCCCAGCACACGACAGGCTGCATGAGCTGACGTCTGGCAGCCTCTGTCGTGGCGAGGCGCACACCAATTCTTCGTTTGGTCGCCATTGTCCAACGTCGACGGAAGAATGTAGTAGAGAAAAGGAGTGGTTGGACCCCTGACACCCAGACCATCGACTGTATACACCACATACATGCGAAACGGTGATCTACCAAAACAAGTCCAGTCCCAAAACACGATCGTGTCGCACTCTCTGTTTCAAGCTGGTTGTTCGGCCCAACGCAACACGTCTTCGATGGTCACAGCTGGTGATGTAGGCTGGAGGAAGGCTACATAAAATAATCTGGCGGATATACGTTTGAAGCGGAACCAACCTGTCCTTGCTGACTCGCATCAGAAGCAGTATGATGGGAGGCATTGTCGAGGGCCGTGGTACGCAGCTCCAAAAGTCGTGCTTCGAGCTCATCGCACTTACTAACAGAGTGACGTCAGAATGAACGAGAAGCTGTAACGAGCGATGTGTCCAACGTATGAATGGAGGCTGTCTCCTCGCGACGAAGCTCTAGCTGACGCTGCATCATGCTTTCAAGATTCCCTCTTGCCTAAGTGGTTGTGTGTGTGTATCCTGCAACGGGAGTGCACTAAACGGACAGACCTGGACCGGACGCAAGTCATTTGCGGCAGCCATGAGATTCTGGGCAAGCACGGTGATCCATTCTACATGTCGCTGCCATTCGGGGGGGACAGTGGAGTAGGGGGGCGGAGGTGGGGCAAGAATGGCACCCGTGAGATTAGAATACGTGACGAGAAGAGAGCGGAGAATCGACAAGAGTGCGGGTCGGCGATCTGGTGATATGACGATGAGAACAGACGAGGTGTAGTGTTGGCTTGCGACTCGCCTACACTCGGATCGGCTGGATAGAGCTGGTGTCCGCCCAACTCGGCCAATGAGGGAATAGTCTCCTTAACCTTGGAAGATCGCGTCAAGGATTGCTGGCATCTGGAGGTACCGGCCGTACAAACCACGTATCACCGAATACGTTGTAGTGACCCTCTTCAAGAACCCAGTCTACCCTGGGCTTTTCCAATTGGGTCAGGGGCCACGGGGGGACATCGGTCTGGTCGGATAGTATGTCGTGCTGGTCGACGGTATTGATGTCGACATCTTTGTCTTTGAGACGGTCTCTGAGCAGGTGGAGGAGTCTGAGGTTATGTGCGGTGTAATTGGAATGGTGGGAGGGGGGAGAGGGAAAGGGATTCCTCAGTTCTGTTTCTTCCTCCTCCATGGTTGTTTGGTTGAGATATTTGTTTATTTTGTGTTTATTTTGTGTTTACTACTTGCTCTCGACGACTCGGTACAAAATGGTGCGTCGGATCGCGTCGCAGGTGCACAAGCAAGTCTCCCGGCTCATGCAAGCAAACTACATCCGCGAGGAGCCCTTGTGGTACCAAGCAGTCCTACAGTATCCTCCCCTCCCCCTCCCCTCACGCGCCACTCCCTTCCGAGCCCTTGATGCCGAAAACCCCACTCGCAAGCCTACCGTCTCGAGTCTTCGACCCCCAAAGATGCAACCCTCGACCATCAGATATTTGGAGGACAAGCTTCGACTTCAATTCTTCAGAGACCATCCGTTTGAGGCGTTCAGACCAGTATCCATCGTAGAGGGTCAGCTGGTCGAGCCAGAACACCCAGTGAGAGGCAAGGACTGGTCGAGGTTGAGCCAGCGAACCAAGAATCCCATAGCAGAAGAGTAGGCGACTCCCTCAGCACCTCTCTGCGTTCCACTTATTCCCGTCTATAGCGCAGTGCTTTTCGCTGCTAACCTCCATAGACACCACAAGGTGTCACTCACTGTCGCGTATACCCGTGCAGTCGCAGAGTTTCGTACTCTACGTGCAGAGTATGACATTGCGAACACGTTCGCCCGCATGGAAGCCGAGGCCTATGGTACCGTGTTCCCGTCAGAGGTTGATCGGACATTCGAGAAGGAGGACAAGGTCTACAAGTCGGTCGAGCGCAAGAAGGCCCTTGATGAGAGTGCCCTCCGCGCTCGCAAGCGCTGGCGTGCAATCCTCAACCTCGACAGTGGCATGGGCAATACCTGGAGTCGCGGACAGGAGTATATCAGGCGTCAGGAAGACGGCGTGCGACCATCACACATCGTGGACGACCCAATTAAACCGCCTTCAAGTCCACCAGAGGAACAGCTCTTTGGAAGTCGATAGCTTAGAGTATCCATTTAGGCCCCTTGCCAGTCCACGCCCCTCGATTTGAGCGCATATACTAGCAGTACAACAGAGCCTAAACTATGCTTTGACGCGCGACTGTGCAGCCAAAGCTGCGTTCATCCCCATCCACGTCTTTTCCGCAAGGCCTAATAGTCTCTGCATATCCGAGCTCCAGTCATTCATCACATCCTCCGCACTCTGTTTGGGTGTGAAATTCACGATGCCTGTTGGCCGGTCTATCCGCGCCCAGATAGTTTTGGAAACAACCAGCCGTGCAAGTGTCTCCTCTGTTTGTTGCGGTGTGAGGTCAAGAAGATTTGTTAGACGGGACAACCTAATTCGCGTATAGTACTGAGACACAACTCGGACGTTCTGGACCATAGTCAGTCCAGGTGTGCTGTTGTCGCGGGGAAATGCTCACATGTTCAATCACACGAGTGTGGAGATCTTCCCATTGCGCAGCATTGGAGAATACGGGTGTTGTTCGCAGGAAAGGACCATAAATCGATTCGATCCCTGGCCACCTCATCAACTCTCGTGTGACAAATGATTTGACGAGGTTACTGGAAGACAGTTCAGCAGCATCCAAAAATTATCGCGAGATTTCGTACTAGTGCAATTCAAGTTTCTCCAAGGCGGGGTTCACGAATAAATGGTGCAACATATCCGACTGTTCGTTGTTATGGGGGGCAAGAACCACGTAGTAGATTATATGTTCGAGTGCCTACGCTCGTCAGATTAGGCGAATTCGATCAACAGATTCCATATTCAAGCAACTTACCGCGCGATTTTTACTCTCGTCATCTTTTATCGACGGGGTGTCCCACACTTTCTCGTAGTGCTTCGCGACCTCCAAATACGCAGTTTGATGTAGTGCTTGTTGGATCATCAAGTCGTAGAATTTGAGCTTGAGATCCTAGTCAAGCGGTACTGATTAGTCCGAACCGACACCGATGACAGAATGCTATGACAGACCTCGTTCTCCTTTTCTTTAAGGAACGTCTCGTTCACCTTGCGACCACCAACCCTCGCCTTCACCCATTCGGGTTCCCCTCCTCCAATTGCTTTCTTGTCCTCCAATTTGCCTTTACCTGCGACCTCGGCATCCTTCAAGCGCGCAAGCGCAATCAATAACCGCATTTGTTCGAGAATAAATTCGATTTTTTCTCTCCGTTCCATTGACGAGTACGTTTCCACTTGGAGGTCAGACAGGAGATCAGACGCTGTTTGCAGCGATTCCTTGACGGCAGATGCCTCTGCCGAAGGCAGTTTCGAGAGGCTTTCATGGTAATGTGAAAGCAGGAGAGTCACGCGTGCGCGAGGAGTCTCGAGGAAGATCTGATCGGACCAATGAGCCAGTAGTTGGACGGCATGTCTTTTCCGACGTACCTTACCCTCAGTGACCGATCGCAATGTCTCAACCAGCTCCAGCCACTTTGCGTCGCCTTCCCGTTTTCTAATTTCCGCTAGCCATGCCATCGCCTGCTCTACTATGGCTTGCACGACGCCCTTGAGCTGCCCGTGTTTCTTGCTCAATAGATTGGTGGTAGCGTTCAGCTGGCCATAATCCCGGGCTTTATAACATTGCTCTAGCGCAGCCTTGGCGAGACGTATGGTTGAAGGTAGATCAGAAGCCTATGTCGCATGAGTGAGACAGTGGAATATATCAAGTTGTCATAAGCATACGTTTCTGGTTTGCTTTTCTAGAGCAAAAAGCTTATCCAGTGCCTCTGAAAGCCTGCCAGACTGGTAGCAGAGCACATAAGCGAGAGTCGCGGGGGCTGCACGAGCTTGCGCACCTCTGAGAGTGATTGTGTTTCTGGAAGCAAGGCATCTACCTCTGGAGTAAAATCTCTTTCTTGTTTCTTTACTTCTGCCATTGCTAGCTGGTAGTGTGACCGCGAATATGGCTGGTCGACATCCAGCGTGAAGTGACGCGTCGCAAAGATGTTTGGCATTGTTTGGCCTGCACTTTCCATCTTCCCATCTTCGGAAAGCCCCTGTCCACTGTTGCCCGCCGCAGCTTGGTCTTTGGGCGCGTTCACGCCAGGGTTGGTCACAGTCATTGTCTCAATCCGTTCAGTGGATTCTCGTCCCTTGCAATCTGCGCTAGAATAGTATTCACGATAATAACCCTACAACAAGCGCCAGCACCCGTGTACTATATGAGTAAAAGCGTCCGCCGCAAAAGGAGAATTCATAGACAAACAGGAGGGATGTCATGGTCCAACAGCTCAGTCGTCGATGGAGTCGAGCTCCATTGGATTCCTTTGGGCTCGTGTTTTTCGTTTGATGGCTCATCACCATTGTTTTTTGGAGCATGGAGCATAGAGAGCGACTTGTCGAGCATATGCTTAGGTAGCATGAGTGGGTAGGTAAGGACAAAACGGCATGCGAAGGCGAGCAGTCCAGTGAAGAAAGCGGGAAGCATAGAAGGGATGGAATTAATATCGCCATATTTTTGGAAGAGGTGCATGGTGTCGTCGAAAGGCGTTTCCATGGACTTCGTATCAGAGGGTGGCGTAGCGTCAACCTCGGTATCGACCATCATAGGTTCGACACCAACAGACTGGTGGACAACTTCGGGTGTTGCATCTACTGCCATCTCGACACACGTCGGTGTCGCATCTACAAAGACAGAGAGCAGGTCGGGTTTGATCTGAACCATCCGGTCAACGAGCGATGGCGCAGACTGAATGCCGTGTTCCATGGTCTTGGGTCTAACGTGAGCAAACTTGTTGACATAAGTCTTTTTGATGGTAGCATCCACGCTTTGTTCCATCATGGGTCTTACAGCCTCACGTCCAAGAGCCTTGGCCCTTTCCATGAGACGCATGCCCTGAAGATGAGGCAACCAATCTGATACTTTCTGCCACCCCTGAGCGTTCGCCTCGACATAACCTGGACGGTTCTTCTCGTGGAACCACTTCAGCGACTCGAGGCGCGGCGCAAGGTGACTGAGAAGAATGGTGGCGTGAAGAGGGTCGTTGACGTTGGAGTGACCCACGTGGAGGCGAAGAAGCGACCTCGAGGAAACCTCGAGGGCGCACAGCGTTTCCGCGGATCCCGGATGCGCGTCAAGCACGAGTGCAAGGTTCTGCAGCTGCTTACAGTTTTGCGTGAGAGCCGTGACACCTTCCAAAGTGAGGCTAGGACCCGAAGAGCCCGAAAACCGGGCCATGGGACACAACCGTAGGGTCTCGATGTTGGGACATGCTTTGGAAATGTAACGCAAGTCTTCATTGAAGAAGAGAGTCGACTCTGGAAGGTCAATTTCGAGGCGGATGAGGGCCAGGAGGGAGGAGAAATATTGGAGTGGAAGATGACGAGAGGGCTGATCCGCAGCTGCGCGAGACGTCGCTCGAACGAGCTCTGTAAAGCGAGATGCACCGGTTGCACCAATCCGCAGAGAGAGGAGCGTCCGGCTAAACCGCTCACATATCAACACCGAAAGGTCTTGCCAATCAGCCATGTCAGGGGGATCCTCAATGACGAGCTCCAGACTTGTGAGCTCGCTCGTCAGGTGCTTCAAGAACACGGCGATGTTCGCCACTTCACCAGTCAGTTGAAGGTTCCGAAGGTCCGTGAACACGCCGCCCGAGTGCAGGTCGCCTGTAAGGCGAAGCGACGACTTCTTAATCTCCGTAAAGTCTATCTCGTCACCAGAGAATACCCCACTGTCGGATGATGCGTCGCTGGGAGTTGCCACGCCGGAGGAGACAATGTCATCGAAGAAACCTTCGACAGCAATGATCGACCTTCCAGTAAGATCCAACTCGAGAGTGTGGAGGGCAGGCAAAGAGGCGGCCCACTGTCCAACTTGCGACGACAGAGCACCAGGCGCAACCAGAGCTAGCTTTTCAAGCGTGTTCTGCGAGCGTACGAGGTCCGTGAAAGTTTCAGGAAGGCTAGTGGGGGAAGTGAACGAGAATGCAGTCAGCTGGGTGTGGCTGCAAACATTGACGAGATAGGCGCCAAGCTGTGGGATCCTGGTGCCGACTTCCAAGATCAAGCTCTGCAACTCGGGGTTCAAGAAAAGTGTGGAGCGCTCCAAACCGGCCGTAGTGTCTACCCTCCATATGAGTGTCTGCAAGTGGGGCAAGATGTAGGGTACGGGGCGGTTTTCGGCAATGATGGTGAAGACAGAAGGTGAAACACTCGGAGATGATTCAATGTATGCAACGCGGTGGACACGTTCGCCATATGCGAGGACTCTGTCCCAGTCCTCGGTGTTTGGCGCCTTAGCCTATATTACGTTCTGTCAGCAATGCGCAGTATACTCGCGGCCAAGACCAACCAAACCAAGCCCGGGGCGGCGGGCTCTCTTCATGATGTGGTTGGGGAACAACGACATGAGCGGCAGAAGCGAGTCAAGCTCTCTCCAGAGCACATTCAGCGCGGGCTCGCATGCTGCCTTGCAGGTACGTGCCAATCGAGACATGGAGCGGCGCCCGTTTGGTGACTCGATGATGGTATCAAGGAGCCTCTTCGTCGCATCGGGGTCGCGAAATAGAGCAGGGAACATGGTGTGGTCGTAAACAGAATAGCGGTGGTGGGGTGCTTGGAAGGTAAAATTACTTTGCAAGCTGCTACGGTCGAAGGATATGAGTGGTAGGGTGTCGAAGAGCAGTGAAGGCAAGGAGGTTAAATAGGTGAGTCGTACCCCTCGCTGCGTTCACGCCATGCATGCTTCCAGGCTGTTCTTGTCAATGACTTGTGGATGGGGCCCGGTTAGATTGACCAATCGTGTGGGGAAATGAAAGCAGAAGGACAGGCGGACCACGCTCCCTGCTCGAGACACGGAGGTCCGACTACACGCGTAAGGGGTGTGGCCCGACGGTATGCCACCGAAGCGAGCGATCTTGTTTAAGACCATGCACAACTACTATTGGGCCGTCCGTGGTCGCATATCTTGCACAGTCACTCACCCAAGCGAGTCCTTGAGCAGTGCAGTACAACCTCGGATTTGACAAGCTGCAGGAACCTCTGACAATGATTGCTCAATGGTGGGCACGTGGAAGGCACGCATCGCCTGTTAAGATCCTGCATTTTACGGCTCGCAAGCGGCGTGAAACCACTGATATGAAAGCACAGCAAAGTGAAAGCACGACAGACTAGCATAATCACATACAATGGGCAGATTACAGTTCTCCGACTTCCCAGGGCACGGGTTCACCTTCCCAATCGTCCTCAGTCTCTGCGTCCCCGAGGGCACCTTCATCCGTTTCGCCAGCATCCCATATGTCCCCTCCTCTGGTGGGGTCAAAATGTCCGACACGATCACCATACAGTAATCCACGGACAACACGTTCCTCCGTGCTATTCTGGCGTCGCACTGGTGAAATTGCCAGCACGCGGCGGAACTTATCAGGTAAGTCTACGGTCAACGTGCCGGACGCATGATGATTTGCATCAATGGCAGTCGTATCGTGGTTGCGGGTCCCAAAATGTAGTAATGAATCCCATTCGAGGTTATCGGCATGTCGGTCTTTGCTCCGATCCAATCTGGTGGCCGCTACTTTGAAAGTGATTTCGTCTGGGCTGTCCACTCCTCCATCGCTTTCTTCAGCCTCAACTCTTAACCTTTTCCGACTAGCAGTTTTCGCCTTTCCCTTGCCGGTATCTCGACTGATTGTGTCTTGTGGAGGGGGAGATGGCGGGATTAGGGGATACTGTGACTGTGATGGGATGAGATCACCACCGTCGAGGGCACGCTTCATCGACGTTGTCGGTTGCGAGAGTTGGGATGCTACCGATTTGAGAGTGGGCTTGTGCGGTGGTGCGGGTAGATTGTCTCTTGCGGGGAAAATCTGGGCAGAGAGCTTTCCCTGAATGCGATTGACTCGATGTTCTGGCCCAGAGGTAACGCTCTTTGAGTTGAGGTCGTGGTGAGGCTTAAAGACAGTCGGAACGGAATGACTGGCAGAAGCTTGCTGCTGTGCGGGTTTCTTTGGCAGGGAGGGGGCAGGAAGGGCATCGTCGAATAATAGCTTGAATGACTTGCCGCCCGCAGGAGCCTTTACTGGAGAATCTGCCACGAAAGATGAGGTAAAGTCGCATTGTGGCAGTTCTTGGTCTGCTTCACGCTCGCTATTTGAGGAGTCTCGGTCTACTTTGGAGATGGGCGGGGCAGCCCGAGAGCGGATGCGCTGGCGCTTTGGTTTGTTGGGAGATGGAGAGACGGGTTCGCCACGTAAACGCTTTCGAGCACGAGAGACTGCAGTTGTGGACACAGATTGACCGGAGGACGCGTTAGCGTGTGGGGGGATGGAGGAGAAGGGGTCAGGAGAAGGGGTGGCCGTACGTGGGCAAGGATTTGGTTTATTCTTGGCGGGGGTTGCGAATGGGTTTGCATAGCGGGATGGCGAAGCCTGAGGGGTGTGGCTGCGTTTCGCGGATTTCTTGACTGGGGAGAAGGGGTTAAAACCAGGGAGTGGCTGGACGGACTCGGTTGGGCGGGATTTCCGAGCGGGAAGACGAGAGTGGGATCGGGGAGGGGTCTGGCTGGCTGGGGCTGCTGCTGCTGCCTTGGAGAGTTTCTTGTAGAGTTTGTATTTCTCAGCTGGAGGGGTGTGAGTAGGATGAAACGCGTGTCGAAGATGGCGCACCGATGGAGGGCTGATCGCGTATGTCCTGCACGGAGGGGTCTCTGCCGTGCGTGGAGGCAAAGTCGCGTTCCCAAGACTTAATCTCTGCGCGGAGGGGGAGATGGTGATCTGACATTATTGTAGTTTGAGAAGTGGACCAAGTGCGGTCTTGTTCCTTGACATGGACACACGACGACGGTCCACCTTCAAGACTCCACTCGCACGCGCTATACTCGATGACCCTGCCTTCTCTTCGGATCCACGTTCTCATCCTCACTTTCCCCTCACTAATGCTCGCTCTTACAAAGCACTCCCCCCAAAGTCCATCCCATCCCCACCCACCAAGACCTCATCGAAACCCATGCCAGAAATTATCCCCAAACCCCACATCACCAATGCCGTTCTGAAACCCGTCCGGACAAATATCCCTCGCAAAGCGAGGATGAAGGCTTTCGTCCGCCGGCTTACCACTCGCAACAATACTAGTACTCTCGATCGTATCGATGAGTTGGACGAGACGGACCCATTTGGAGGTAGCTATCACCACGACGGACCTTACGAAGCAATTGGTAGCAATCTTGCCCAACCTACCTTACCTCGCATCCATGGTAATACTGCCCCTCGCAGAGGCAATATTCATCGTTCAAGACGCGAGGTGTGTCAGGTGCTTGCTCACGTCCGTCCATTTTTGCTCACAGTACATACCCATCAAGTCCGACCCCATTCCTTCGCGGCCAGGTCAACATCATGTAAGTTCGATGATCATGCTACTCGCCGTCTTTGACACGGGCCGCGTCTAGTCTGCTCCCTGGGTGCCATTCGGTGAAGCAGGATTGTCATTACATCTCAAACCCGGCCAGATCCTTCAACAAAACACCATCTATGCTTCCCACCTTTCCAACATAACTGCACTTTCGGCTTCCTCTCACCCTCAGCCGAACAAAGTCTCAACCCCTACCCCACCGGCCCCCTCTCGACCCCAATCATTACCAAACCCACGCAGGTATCATCATGAAGACCGTTCGTCCTTGGATCCTCGGGACAGCTTTCAGACCCGCCAGCCAACATCTTTGCGTGCTCCTCAGGAACGCTACTTTGGAGACTACACACCCAATGACGCTCCATCCCATCCTGTCAAAGGTGCAGCGCCTCACGTCCTCCATGAGACAGAAAAGATCATCATTCCCCCGCCCCGATATGATTCTAAATTGCGTAACTCAGGCCCTCCGCGATTGCCACAACGTACCCCACCACCCCCCACCAATCCCATGTCACCGAGGGTAGAGTCAACGGAGAACGCAGAACCCGCTTTGCATTCTCGACATAAAACCGTACACTCGTTGGACGGCTCTCATACGATAAGCAGCGCGTTCACGCAATCCTCTGCCTCTGTTCAAGACAAGCCTCTAGACCCCCCGCGGATACGCCACCTCCCGAAACGTCTTGTGATGCCAGCCCCACTCCAGCCTCGACCACCGCAGCCACAACACAATATTCCTCCAGCCGAACCTCCAGTTTGGCAGGATGCATGTCCCGATGATTATGCTTTGGAGGGTGCGCAATTTGAATGGAAGCCTACTATGTTTAGTCAAGAACCAAGACTGCTACGGAAGAAGTCGTCTGCCTACCCGGCAAAAATACCCATACCCGACCATGTAGTCATGTCCCAGGACGACGCCGTATCGAGAAAGGCAAATTCTCTAGCGAAGACGGCGAACGATGCCGAAAGCACCAAAGAAAGGCTACGTCGGCGAAGGCTGAGTAAACGGAAGAACGATATCTGAGTCTTGTCCTCTCTTTGTCCCCTGACATCAACTGTATCTCGCTGTGGCGGAAATGGCGCGGTCTTCTATTGAAATCCATCTATCCATTTCGTCACCGTCCCCGTCTTTGAACACTGTTATCAATCCCATCCGCAATTTGTACTTTTATCTCAGATACTTCATAGACTGTACGGCGCTGCGCGCTCATTCATATGCATAGACACGGATTGTCAACCTGTACACACCATAATTACGGTCGCACGTTAATGTAAATGACACTTTGACAGTGCTGTTCTCCCGCGTCGGTGTATCAAAATCGCCTTGGTGAGCTTCGATCCCAGAACAGGATTGAAGCGTTTGTACCTCCCAAACGAAACACCTTCGACACCTTCGCGCTCCTACCGTGCTTTGCTTGATAGGCTGAGCATTCTCCCACAAGCGTCGGTGGGAGTATGGTATGTATTCACTTCCGCGATTACGCGAGAACCAGGCGGCTTGGCCAGCGACTCGGATCTACGTATGTGATTGCGATGGCCCAAATACGTACTAAAGTCGTACCAATCCGTCGCGTGGGCCGTCGAGTCCGTTCATTTCAGCAGGTGCGGAGGTTCGACGCTCGAAAAGGCCACAAACGCGGAGATGCCCTTGGCTACATGATCCTATCGTCAGAAGACCCATCATCTCCCCTCGCAAAGGTGACCGAACCGAGGCCGTTTGATGGGGCTCTAAATTTGTCTGAATTTTCCATGGAGGTTGTTGACATGACGAAGCAATCGAGATTACCCAGCTGTGATGCGACCAGCTCAATTCCCATCCAGAGTCGAATATCCAACACCGCGCCACAGCTCGCACTCATGAATCTAATCTGGCCAGTCGTAAGAGCGTTCTAACTCTAATTCCATTCACCGACATAAATACCTTCCTCCATGGGAGCCTTGTTTGAAATGCCCTTCGCCTCCCTCTGCCCCCGACGCTCAGCTCATGGACAGTGTTCGTCTTCTGCTATATGGTTTCGCCCTTGCTCTTGTAATCGCCATTCTCATCGACCGTATTCGATGGCCATCCAAGGCACGTCCAATTCCCCTCCTTGACACACTTCCCCTCCATAAACTTTCCTTCGTGTAGCTTAATCATATCCCTGCGGTCGGGCCGTCAGGTCCCCTTCTGTCTTACTATGGCGCAGCAAAGTTCATTCTGCATGCCAGATCCATGGTTCAACAAGGCTATGATCTAGTCCGTCCTTCCATTTTTTTCTCTCTAGTAGGCTCAGCTCGAAGCTAGTACAAAGACAAATTCTTTAGAGTACCGATGATGGATCGATGGATAGTTGTGCTAACGGGCCCTAAACTCGTAGAGGAGCTCCGCAAAATTCCCGACGACAAGCTGTCCTTCGATCACGCAATGAGAGACGTGCGTACATATTACTCTTTCCCCTTGACACTCATCTTCACAACTTACGTCACGACACTTAGATTCTTCAAGTCAAATATACCTTTGGCCTTGAAACGCAGACCCATCCTTACCATGTCACTGTCGTTCATGGCCAGCTCAAACGCAAGCTCGGTAATCTCTTTCCCGACATCCACCATGAGATATGTCAGACATTTGAAGAAATCCTTCCTACAAGCAATCTGGGTAAGCATCACCTACAGTCCTGCGAATCAGGTGCGATCGCAACCCCCATAGGCTGGGTGAGCGTACCCGCATATTCCGCGGTGATGAAAGCGACATGCCGTACAAGCAACCGTGTTTTTGTGGGACTGCCCATTTGTAAGTCGCGCGTTATGCCGCCGCAGGTTTATGAGCTCCGTCCGTAGGTCAATCTCCCGAATTTGCCGACGTCCTGTCAAACTTCGCTCTGCAAATAATTTTTCGGGCCAGTCTGGTAAACTTCTTTCCCAAGCTGATGCATCCGTGAGCATATCCGCTACTACTACTGATGGTGTGACGATGTAGACTGTCTGGCTTCCAGAATCATTGGTCGCGTATTGACTAACACGCCAAGTAGCCTAAAGCGTTGCATGGCTTTAGTGCAACCCATCGTAGAGGAACGGCTAAAGCGATATAACAGTAATTCCGACGACGAGTTGCATTGCCCTCCAGTTCGTCTTCTACTTTCCCGAGTGTATGCGGGCTCACGGCTTGACTCTAGGATGATATGATCACCTGGCTTCTTCAGGTATCCAAACCAGAAGATAGGAATCTACGCAGTATCTGTTTACGCATACTCGTGTTGAACTTTGCATCTTTGCATACTACGGCTCAGGTCTGTATCGTCCTTTCAGAGAGAACGTTTTTGACTTGTTGACTTAGACGCTCGCCCACGCTCTATTGAATCTCACATCACATCCACAATATCTAGAACCCTTGCGCGAAGAAGTACGTGAGGTTACTGAGCAATACGGGTGGTCAAAGTATTCAATGGGAATGTTGGTGAAAATGGAAAGTTTCTTGAGGGAGTCCCAGAGAGTTAGCGGCACGAGTCTCTGTAGGTCACATTTTCATATCCTTATTACACAACGTACTGATCATCGTTCTTAAAGTCCCCATCGTCCGGAAAGCCATGGAAGATATCACGTTTTCTGATGGAACAACGATACCTGCTGGCACTCACCTGGCTGTAGCCTCGGTGCCTATGCATCTAGATGATCGCCATTATGAAAATGCGTCTGAATTTGACGCATTCCGCTTCTTAACAGTGTTGGGTGCTGGGGAGGGGTCATTGCAGAAATTCAGACTCTCGTCCACTAATCGACTGTACTTGGTCTTTGGACACGGAAATCGAGCCTGGTACGTCCCAAACCACCCCCAGGTGACACTTCAAGACTGATTACCGTGAATCCGACCTTGTGCAGCCCTGGGCGTTTCTTTGTTTCTACCACGATGACTGCGATGATGGCTCACTTGGTGTTAAATTATGACATGAAACTCAAGGACGGAGTACGGCCTCCAGACCAATGGTTCCAGATGAATTGTTCACCTAACCGGGCGGCGGAAATCATGTTTAGACGACGTTCATCATAGTTCCCATATTCCCAGTTTCAAAGAGTCAGTAATCTCGTATTCGCAATTCGCTCGCTATCATGATGATTTTGCTCTCATGTTTATTTTCAATGAAACTCCCATGACTGAGTTGTGAAACCGACGCCGTAATTCGTGGAGATTGATAGGAGGTATCAAATTAGTCTCGCCTCAATATAAGTTCCTTAACGGATATTCATGACGCCGAGAAGATAAAACGCTCGTTTCAGTACAGCACAGCACAGACAACGGTTGTCGCCGGATGCACTGCAGGCAAAGCGCCATCATGATGGGGAACTCGAACTCTTGTACGTAAAATAATGTTTGCGCTACGCCAACATGCCAAGACCTTCCCCGGATAACGTCCTGCTATTTAAAACACTACTAGCTACAACGAACGACTTCTCTCAGACGTGCGAATCGTCCCCCCTCCCCGCCAGTGAGCAATGAGCATCTGTGCTGACTTACTTCAGGAAGTCCATTGACTGTGTGGTGCTCCCATCTATATCGTCGTTGATATTAATGGTGCTCATAGAATGGAGAAAACAGTCCAGCTTGAGCGGCGTAACCAATTCATACCAAGGAATGCTTCGTGCATTGACAAATAGACAGAACTAGGGCACCCGCCCTTATGATAGACGGACTGTGAAATCCATTGTCATAGAGTACAATCCGAATCCGTGAGGTAAGACTCGCCCGGATTGGAAGAGGAGATGAATGTTCATTGCAAATTACATCGAGGGACGATCAGTAAGACATGCGGAACATGAACTGGAAAGTGTACTGCTTTGTATCGGGGTCCCAATGTGACCAATTCCAGTATCCAGCGTCATCAGATTCATCCTCTATCTCCCTCGCTGGGATGCGAAAAGCAATCGTTTCGTACGGCTCAGCAGCAACCTTTTAATGATATGTCAGGCCTCCCACATCTTGTTATAATAAGAACGTACAATCAAATACTGGTATGCCTTGTTTGGTGGCTCCCTCTTTTGTTCCCAAGCACTCATGAAGCGCCGTCGGGGAATCACGCCTTGTTTAATCTGGGGGAGATGCACTTGCACCATCATGCCTTCCTTACCAGTATCCCTATCACGAACTTTCGTTACCCGGTAACCTGGTCGGCCAATTTTGAGGAAGACTTTCCGTTGTACATTGGATTGAGTCGGCGCTACCATCAATTGGGTCTCCTTCGCATCCTTGGCTGCCCGTCTGGCGAGGTTAGTTTGATGTTTTTTTCCCTGCGTGTGTGCGAGGTAGGATCCCTCGTTTGTGTGGAGCGTCAAGCACAACCGACATTCAAGAGATCCAAGATGGTTGCGTAGAATGTAGGGATCCTGCAAGAAATTAGAGACGCGTGCAATGGAAAGAGAGGTATACGTACTTTTGCAAGATCGATGGTTTCCAGCGCAAGTTTTCTAAGGCGCTCCCTTCTGTCGACGTTGGTCTCCGATGCGCCTGCGACACCTCCACCCCCAAACTTGGAACCAACACGATTCTACATGGATGAAAGGTAAATGACGAGGACCATGCCAGTGTGCGCAAACGAACTTGATAATCTGGAAGAGAGTGTAGGTCAGCTATCCCAACGGTTGACACAGTATCGTACCCATTGTCGTATCCTTTGCCTTTTTGCCTTGAGTTGGTTGGTGGTCAAAAGTCGCCACACAGCTTTGAAGGCTTATTCATGTTGGTCACTTGCCCGATTTGGACTACAACTTGAACTGCTAAAATTTACCATCCGAGCCCGTTAGCCCGTTGGACGACTGGCGCATAGTCTTAGACTCATTGGGAAGGTTCATTCGGCTGATCTCCACCTCGATTTGCGCACTCGTTCGCCGAATTCCCACGTAGCCTCACCTCAGCATGGCAGGACACAAACGCCATCTTGATGATAATGGAACCTCCGTACAAAAATCAAAGAAGACCAAGTTGTTGTCGGACAAGCCAGAGAAAAAAAAGACCGACAAAGGGGATTCCGTCCCTTCTACATCTGCAATGACGCTCGACGAAATTGACTTTCCGCGTGGAGGCGGAAGCACTCTGACACCACTCGAGGTCAAGACTATTCAGGCAGAAGCGGTCAGGGAAGCGGACCAGGAACTATTCGCCGTAAGTGTCGCGATCGTGGTGAAGAATTGAGTTCATGTGCCCTAGTCTGCGAAGGAAGCTCAAGTCAAGCCCAAGCAGCGCAAGTCTGACGTCAAGGGCAAAGCTACAGAGGTTGAAGTACAAAAAAAAGATACTCTTCGAATTGAACACCTAAATTACAAGGTGGGTTCAAAATCGATTTTGTGCTATCAATGCCAATTCTCTTGTAGCGTCTCATGCCAGGTATGAGGGTACTAGGTCAAGTGATGTCGATACAACCCCTCGCTATCGTGGTCTCGCTGCCTAACCAACTCTTCGCTCACATTCCGATCACGCAAATCACGTCTCAGCTCACCCACCGACTTGAGTCCACGAACGACGATGAAGATGAAGAACTTGACGACAATAGATCAGAGAGTTCTACGCAGGTTCCAGACTTAACGGATCTATTCTACGTTGGGCAATACGTCCGTGCTGTTGTAATAAGCACACATCCTCCGGGTACAACTGATATGGCCGGACTTGGACGCGTTCGTGATGATGCCATCAAGGCTAGTCGACGGGTTGAGCTCAGCCTCCTCCCAGAAAAGGTCAACGCGGGTGTGCGGAATGCTGATTTGAAGATTGGCTATGTGAGTCTCTTTCAGCGATGGAAAAGACGAGATACCTTATCGTGCATCAGTCCTTGAATGCGGCTGTGCGAAGTATCGAGGATCATGGGTACCTTCTCGAGCTTGGTATATCCGGGGTATCTGGATTCCTGTCGTTCAAAGAAGCTCACAAGGGTGACTCCGAAGGGTCAAGACTACCACCTGGGGCACTCATACACGTTTCTATCATTAAAATGTCGTCGAATGGTCGTATCTGCACTCTCACCAGTGATTCTGATGTACTTGTCTCGTCTTCGGTAAAGTTTGGCATTAACTCATACCATCCACCGTGTTGAGTCCCTTTTAGATATCTGAAGTGACCAATGTTGCGTCCGTGTTGCCGGGATCATTGGTTCAATCCTTGGTCACTGCTGTTGTTCCGGGGGGCCTAAATCTGCAAATCCTAGGCTTTTTTGAATCAACGGCCGACGAGCTTCATTTGCCGAACGCGCAAAGTTCGTTCAAAGTAGGGAAAAAAGTAAAGGCAAGGGTATTGTACGATCTTCCGACGACAACTCCGCCGCGGTTCGTCGTTACACTTGCAGAACACCATATCAGACTTCAACCTAAAAGCACATCCGATGGTCAGGCTTTACATGCCGCTTTCCCTGTAGGGGCTGTCCTAGAAGCAGTCACAGTGCGGCGGGTAGAAGAAGAGAGAGGGTTACTTGTGGAGGTGCAGCCCGGCCAAGAGGGATTTGTTCACGTGGGCGTCCCCGTAACCAGCGCTTTAGTCCCGACTGATGGCATCTAGATCTCACATGTTTCTGATGAACACATCCCAAGTCTGTCAGCGTCTTCCGGACCATGGGGACCAAACACTCTCCACAAGGCACGCGTAATTGGCCATCATCCGTTTGACGGCATTTTACAGCTCTCTCTGCGATCGTCTGTCTTGGAACAAAGATTCATACAAGCTGGCCAAGTACAAGTTGGTGAGGTACTGAAGGGGGTAGTAAAAAAATTGACGGATTCTGCGCTCTTTGTGTCTATATCTGGAAACGTGGACGGAGTGATCTGGCCTGTGCACTATGCTGATATACCTCTCAAACATCCTTCGAAGAAGTTCAAGGTTGGAGGGAACATAAAATGCCGCGTATGTGTTGGCAACTAGTGTCATCGCCGTTCTATACTTATCGACTCCAAGGTGCTCACAGTCGACCCAGAGCGGAATCGCGTTGTGCTGACGGCTAAAAAAACACTCTTGGACACCACACTCCCCATCCTGACCTCCTTTTCTGATGCCAAGGCTGGGTTTCTTACTCACGCGGTTGTTTTTCGAGTTACGGACAAATATCTTATGGTCGAGTTTTTTAACAATGTGAAGGCTGTGGTGCCTGCGCGTGAGGCTAGGTATGATTCTTCTGCTGCATGTGTGGTTCACACTGCAACTGAAATTTCCCTAGTGAAACAGGTGCAAAGCTTACGGATATATATGCACCTGGAAAAGTGATTAAAGTGCGCGTCATCTCTGTACAGCCAGAAGCGCAACGAATTGTGGCCAGCATCCGGCAAGCCACATCATCGTTCACTTCAAGCGTGACCGACATATCTGGTGTTCTTATAGGGGACGCAGTTGAGGGTGTCGTCACTCAATTACGCAAGTTAAATGTTGTGCTTTCGCTGAAGCCGTCCGATGTCCGCGCGCTCATCTCATTCTCGGGCTTGGCACGCCACTGGAATACAACTATACCAGAGCTCAAGACCTCGTTGAAACCAGGTGCTTCCATTGGCTCGCTGGCCGTAGTATCTCGCAACCCCGAAAAAGGTTTCGTTGTCGTTACTGGGCACTCGAAAAGTGATCAACAGAAGAAAGTTACGCTGTCAATGGACAATGTCATCGTTGGACAGATAGTTATTGGGCGAGTAACTAAATATGCGCGTTTCGGCGCTCATATCAAGCTTACCACCCGGATCTCTGGTTCTCTGCATCCAACCGACACTTCGGACGACTACGAAACTGGAAACCCCTTTCCTGCTGTAGACTCTATCTTGAGAGCTGCGGTGGTCGGTATTGACAAACCGAGCAATCACCTATTCCTTTCTACACGCCCTTCGAGACTTTCGCCGAATGATGTCAAGCAACCAGTGGACCGCGAAATAAACAGCATTGACGATCTCAAGACCGGAGACACTGTAAGGGGATTCATCAAGAGTGTCGCGGAGCACGGACTATTCGTAATGCTTGGGAGAGGAATCGATGCTCGGGTTCAAATCAGGGAACTCTTTGACGAAGTATGATTTAAAGTGCTTCCCAACAGTTAACATGCTGAAAAGAGTTCACAGTACATAAAAGATTGGAAGAGTCGGTTCGTTGTGAACCAGTTAGTTAGAGGTCGGATCTTGAAGTATGTAAGTTTGTCAGAGTGTCGAATCGAATTCACTGACAACACGCTAGCATTGACACTGCGAACAAGAAAGTCGAAATGACTTTCCGCTCTGGTGACCTGGCACGTGCGCCACTAAGCTCACTGACGCTCGGCGATCTTCGAGAAGGTCAAAAGGTTGTCGGTCGGGTCAAGCGAATCGAACAATACGGGATCTTCATTGGGATTGAGGGCTCGAAGATTAGTGGTCTATGTCACAAATCTCAGGCAAGTTACCAGTTTGCCATTTCACCATCCCCGCCAACCCCCTCTGTTAGCTCTCAGATAATAAGGACGCAGATGTTACGATCGCCCTCCGCACGTTTCGTGAAGGTGATCGCGTGAGAGCTTTCATTATTTCTCGCGATCTCGAGAAGAAACAGCTCTCGCTAAGCTTGAAGCCTTCTTACTTTGCTGGTGATGACGAGGTAGAATCAGATTCTGAACACCCTCAGGACGATAAGCTTGGTGTCACCGACGATGTCAAAACGCACGGAGTGCTGGACGGAAGCGACCTTGGTGAAGAACATCCGCAGGATTCCGGTTCGGACGAAGAGGAGCTGGTTACAGTTGGCGACAGACATGATGACGATGATAACGGAGACGACATTATGGAAGTTGACCTTACGCCGCCTGACCCCACCAATGCCTCGAAACTACTGGGGCGTCAGGACATGGACGTTACCCCCCTCAAGGTTGACGGCTTCCAGTGGTTTATGGATGATGCAATGCCTTACGAGCAGCCTAGCCAATCGGAATCCTCAGATCAAAGTGATGGCGAGGAAGACTCAGGGAGAAAGAAACGGAAAAGACGCAAGGAAATAGAGACGGATGTCACAGCTGATATGCAGACAAGGATGCCTGATTCGAACGCTGACTTCGAACGAAGGCTTCTAGGGTCCCCCAATTCCTCTTATCTTTGGATACAGTATATGTCCTTTCAACTGCAACTCTCGGAGATCGACAAGGCACGAGCTATTGGCAAACGTGCAATTCAAACCATCCATTTTCGAGAGGAACAAGAAAAACTCAACGTCTGGATAGCCCTCCTTAATTTGGAGAACGTATATGGTACAGATGCCACGATGGAGGCCGTCTTCAAGGACGCAGTGCGATACAATGACTCCAAGACAATTCATCTACGCCTCGCAGCCATCTTTGACGAAAGTCAAAAGTATGAGGTACGCTAAAATCCACCGCTCTCGGGGCCCTCGCGTTTTGAAAAAAATGACAGAAAGCGGAAGAACAGTACAAGCGAACATGCAAGAAGTTTGGGCAGAGTTCAAAGGTCTGGACGTTGTTCTGCGAACATTACCTTCGACGTGGGCAAGTAGAAGATGCGCGCAAACTTTTGTCGCGCTCTCTGCAAAGTCTCGAGAAACGGAAACGTGAGTGGACACCTTCATATACGGCTTGATGGACACTTTATTTTCCAGACATCAAAACGATTTCCAAGTTCGCGCAGCTGGAGTATAAGCTTGGTGATGCTGAACGAGGGATGACAATTTTTGAAGGTATTGTGGATTCACATCCTAAACGCTGGGACATTTGGTCTGTCTACATGGACATGGAGGCCCGCAAAGGAGACATTCAACATTTGCGGTAGGTTTTAGCATCCTATCCGCAGAACGTGCTAAATGGCGTCGTAGGAACCTGTTCAATCACGTCCTTGCAATTAAGATGACGAGCCACAAGGCGAAGTATAAATTCACATACACATCCATGACATTGTCCCACTCATTTCACCACAGGGCGTTTTTCAAGAAATGGCTAGATCTGGAGCGCAAATTAGGTGACGAAGAAGGTGCCACGGCTGTGAAGCAGAAGGCGGTCGAATGGACCCAAATGGCTGCAGAGGTCGCATAATACAATACCATAACCCTCGCTCATACGGGAATATATCTAAGAGGATGAAATCAGATGTGAAGAAACAGAATTATTGTAATGAACTTGCGAATCCAAACGAATGTAGGTATTGCAGAAAGCACCCAGGCAATAATGGTATGAGTATATATGCAAAAAAAACATTGACGACAATACAAGAAGCAAGTGTCATGACCGTGAACCCACTCGAATATGTCCCAGAGGTGAGGATTCGAAATCACTCATCGGCCGACGCGTACTCATCGAACTGGCAAGTTGCCGTTGCCAATCATCCAACTCGTTAGAGAGATGTTCGAAGTTCTCTGAGCTGGACATACTCGACGGGCGATTAAATGAAGGCTGGTCAACCTCTAGAAGAAGATGTATCTTGTGGGAGAGCTGCTCGTTCTCCCGTTTGAGGTTGGTGTTCTCTTGGGTAAGCTGTTCGACAGCCGTTTCATCCGAACCTTTCCGGTAGATGGCTAGCGTGGCGTTAAGCCTATCAACCTCGTGCCCGAGCCCCTCCACTCGCGAGTACCGGTCGTCCGATTCTCGTTGAGAGACAACCAAGCTTTCTCTCGTTGTCGCCAAGTCCTTCTCGAGCGCGTCGATACGCTGACGAAGGTCCATATTTTCACTTGTTAACCTCTGAGATTGTTTTTGTGCCTCGACAAGCTGGGAGCGCAGCAAGTCGTGACTGTCGTCAGAGGGTGTACTACTGCCGTTAGCACGTGTTCGTGATCCAGGACTCGAACGTCCACGTGCTGCGTCAAGCTCCGCTTGAAGGGTAGAGTTCGCCGTCTTCTGCTTCGTTAACTCGTCCTTCATCCTTCGCATCATTTTTTCAGTGCCTCTGCATGAAAATATAAGGAATCATTCGTAGTACGGTTATATCGTAGCTCACTTCACATAGTGAACGGCGAGCTGATAGTCTTCTTCCATCTGCTGCATCCTCGCTTTATAGCTGCGCTCAGTCTCCTCGAGTTTGTTTTCAGCCTCGAGAGCCCGGGCCTCCGCAGCCGAATCGCTCTCAACGATCGGACTTTGCCTTGAGCGAGAGCGGTCCAACTGCGACGTCAGGTTAGTTATCTGAGCCTCGACTTCCTGTTTTCTTCGGAGAGTTTGAGCGAGTTCGCGCTCCGAGTCCTCGTGAAGCCGGATACGCTCGTCCAATTGCATCTCGAGTTCAGCTATCCGGGATGCATCAAGACGGGTAGCAGACTCTTCCGACTCGGGGTTGAGTCCATTTTCAGCGAGATAATTGCGGAGCATCGCCAACCGAACATTCGTATCGGCAGCATCCTTGAGGGCTTCCCTATGCTCTTTTTCTTTCTCCGCAAAGTCCTTGCGTAAACGCCCGTGTTCTAATGTAGAGTTGGAGAGCTGAGCACGAATCCCGACAACCTGAGAGCGCAAGAACGCTTGCTCAGATTCCGAATCTCGGACCCTCTGACGCTCTTCAGTAAGTTCGCTCTGAGCTTCCTCCAAACGTTGGGTGATTTCCTTGAGCATCTTTCTGAGGGACACGGTTTCCGTCTCCATGGCTTCGACTTTCTCAGCATGTACACGTGCATGTCTGTCCTCGTCCGCCCGGAGATCACGATGTGAGTCCAACAATTCTCCGAGGCTTCCAGTTGTCAATGCCCGGAATGCGTCCGCTTCCTCACGTGATTTAGTCCACGAATTCTCCACCTCTGCTAGACGGATCCGGAGAGTCTCCACTTCTGATGTGCGCGCCTCAAGCTCGCCTCTAAGTTCTACAAGCTCAACCTCTAGCTGACTGACTTGACCCCGTGCGCGTTGGTGGGCTGTATCAATCTCCTCAGAGCGAGAAGTCTGTGCTTGGAGGGCGATGCGTGCTTGATCTAAGGCGCGGATATGCTGATCGCGGATGAGAGTGAGCTCTTGTATTTGGTCCTTGGCTTGCTTGTGCTCAGCATCTTTTTGCTCGAGTAAAGACGTTTGCCCAAGTAGACGATCGGCGTGGTCCCGAACAGCATTTTCCGTAGCAATATAACTGGACTGGAGCTCGGAAAGTGCACGCAGATTACGATCACGAGATTCCTCAAGTGCATCTGCACGCTTGTTGGCGTCTGCTGCTCGCGCCTCGGCCTGCTCGAGCAGAGTCGTTTGCAACGATAAAGAATCGCTTAGCTCGTCGACCTTGCGGCGCGTACTTGTCTGTTCAGACATAAGAGTCGCGAGATGTCGTTCGAGCTCTGCAACGCGTTCCCGTTCAGCGCGGGCGACATCCGAATATGTACCAGCCTCGTATGCGGTAAGCTTGGCGCGATAATACGCTGCTTCTTGAATAGCGCCCGATTTCATACGTTCAGCGTCAGCAATCCGATCTGAAGCTTCCCTCGCCTGATTGGCAAGTGTCGTCTAAAGAACTTGCGTCAGCATACGTCACGATAATCCGTAATCACATATCGCAAGATCGACTCGAAATTCAGAACAATGTTCGACAAGATATTCACCTGTATTTGCGTCTTGAAATGTTTGAAATTCAAAATCATGTCCGCTATCTTTGATTGCTCTTCGCCGGCCGACGCTCCAAGTTTCGAGTTCTCGGCCTCAAAGAGTTCCTCGTCCACTTGTACAAATCCCGACCGGGATGCCTTCAGGAGTGCCGTTTTCATCCAAGCCTCGCGCTTGCGCAACATTTCAACCTCCATTTCTTTTGCTTTGTAATCCCGAATGAGGTCTGCAGTGACATTCCCCGTGCTCCCGAACTTTTGCTGCGAGTGGCCGTGCGAGTGCGTATAATTATTTAAGGAGGTGGCAGAAGGGGAATTCTGGTAGAACGCATCCAATGGAGGCTTACTCCTATCAACGATAGGCGAAGGACTGCGCGCAGTAATGTTACCATTCATGCTCATAGCCGCACTGGTCATTGTAGCTGGTTGCCCCTGTTGTCCGTGGCCATCAATGATACCTCCCACCGGCGACATCGCCCTGCCAGCAATGCCAAACGAAGTGGGACTCCTCGCGCGCTGTACTTGTGTCTGTGGATCTGTCGGAGTCGGTGCTCGTTCCGTTGCTCTCGACCCCGTTGATCCGCCATTCGCACTCTCGGATGTAACCCTTGTGTCTGTAGTATGTCCATCATCGGTTCCGAGGGTTTCTTCTTCGTCTCGTCTCGGACGGACTGGAACCTTGACCTTTGCGCTTGCACCCGAGTTGGACATGCTCACGAGATTCTGGGTCGGTATGGGTGTGATCATATCATTTGGCGTCCTAGTTCCTGGACGAGTTCCAGGTGGAGACATTGCACGCCGAAGATCTTCCGTTTCAGATTGAGTACCTGTAGGAGACACCGCACGGGTCCCATTTAGCGTGGGTGGCGGTGCAGGGTGGGTACTTGATGGAGAAGGTGTCGTAGATGATTTACGACCCAGATTGGTCGTGCTTCCGTTTGGATTTGGTGGCACCACTTTGTTGGATTCGGGGTACTTGATATGCTCTGGAAAAACAAAGCTTAGGGGGTTATGGGGAGGAAGACAATGATAATAGACAGACTAGTATCGAGAACGTGAATTATCCCGTGATCATCTGCCCTTGTGGGCGTGAATGACTCTCCACCAAGCACAAAAACTCTACTTCCCATAGAAGCCATCGCATGACCAGACCTCGCACTCGGGGCAGGACCCATGTTCTGGAACATATACCATCGCTGGTCTGTGCAGCAAGAATAATTAGTCCCCGTTTGTTAAAGTCATAAGACCAAAGAAACACTCACTGGACAATTTGAATGCAGCCAGGTCTCCTAAATCCTTACCATCAACACCCCTCCCTCCAAAGATATAGATGACATCATCCACCACGGCTGCCGCATGTCCCTCTCGCGGGGAAGGAATAAATCCAATACATTGGAGTTCTGTCCATCGGCGTGTGTTGACATCATACGCCCATGTGTCATTGTAATGATATTGACCATCGGTGCCTCCAAAGCTAACATTATACGGAGTCAATGATAACCGTGAGGGTGCAAGGAGGAACGTACACGATGATACGGTCCCCATACGTCACACAAATATGACCGGTCCGTTGAGCCGGTCGATCAGCGGTTGTAGGTTGACAGACTTCCCACTGAGTTTGGGTCCTCACTACTGGCACAAGGTGCCACGTTTAATTGCAGTGTACAGACATCGTGAGACACGCCGAATGTATGACGATGATATTGCGTCGTCAAGCGTATCTGAAGAAATAGAAAATGGATGACTTACGTGTGTTAAGATCGAAGGACCATAGATCGTTCATGAATTCTCCATCCACTTGACCACCAAAGACGAAAAACTTGGTTCCGACCATAGTTACGGCGTGACCGTATCGTCCTGACGGCGAAGGTCCGTACATGGATACTTTGGTCCATTCCTTTGATACTATCCATGCGAGGGAAACGGAAGAAGTCAGCAAAATGCAACACGTCTTCGGAGGACCATCGGAAATATAAATTGCAGTTACTCACCAAGATTGAGGAGATAAAGACCATCATCTTGCTTTTCAGCTGGGTCAGACGTTGGATCCGTCTTGGTGTCACCACCCCACACAATTAATACGCTGCTGACAATGGCGCTAGCATGGCCGATTCTAGGAGAGGGAGTCTCTCCTGCAGTCTGTACGAGGGTTGCACTCAAATCTCTGGTTGAGAAGAGGTATAGATCGTTACGAGCTGCTTCACGGACAAGGCCACCAAAGAGGTAGAGCTCTCCGTTAGCAGTAGCTGTTGCGGGGAGCGCGTGGCCGTAACGAGGAAATGGTGGGGGGGAGGGGGAGGTTGGAGGTGCTGCGCCAGGCTTCGGCATGAAAAGAGGAGGAGGGAGGAGGAGGCGGCGTGCGGACCAAGGGTATGCAGGACGTTGTTGAGGTGGCTGCTGGGGTTGCTGTGGGGGCTGCGGTGGAGAGGTTTGTGGTGGGTGCGGAGCAGCATTTGTGACTGGGCCGCGAATTTGTTGTTGGCGTGGCTGCTGAGATTGAGGACCATTCTGGGTGGTTGTACTTAAGACACCCGAAGATTTAGGGGGGGCGGTTTGGTGAGCAGGTACGGACGAGAGGAAAGGAACTCACGCATCGCTCAAGTGTGGAACCTCCTTGGCAGACAACTGAGCAAGAGCCTGAGAAGGGGTCTGGGCGATGGTGACATTTGATGCAGCGAGCTGTTGTGATGCACTGGGTTGCTTCTTCCTGGAGAAGAAGGACATTCTCCTTGCTCTGTTCCCGAGGATGGACGGTATGGCTGGCGAAGTTGGAAAAAACGAAGTTTGTACTGTTTTATGGTATGAAAAAATGGAGATGTGGGAGTGTGGGGGAAGGGCGAGCCAGCGTTTGTTGAAGGAAAAGGGGGATTAATGAAAGAATGAAAGCAGAAGAAGGGTACACTCGACAGGTAAGTGCGATGTGGAGACAAAAGAGATGTGACACGGCAAGTTGTGTCGCAAGTGTCAAGCGGATCCAAGCGAGCGAGTCCTCACACCGTCCATGAGAACGTTTATTTAATTACATGCCACTCTTTCATAATCCCTGCGCGCGCGTCCCGTACCACTCGCTGTCTCCGCCGTCGTGCGTCGTCCATGCGGCCTTGGACCTTCTCGGCGGCACTGCTGTTTCCTTCGCAACCACTTGTGGTGGCCGTGTGTTCCCCAAATCAGTACTTGGCCTATGCTGCACGTGACTAACTACTTATTGACGCGACGCGATTGCACTTTAATGCTCGCCGTCGACCATCATGACCGCGCATCAAATTCACGACGTCCTCACTCAGCCAGTTCCCTCTGCTCCCCCCTCGTCCCCGTCCATCGCTCATTCGTCACCGGATGTATGCGCCAGCTTTTTGACCACAACCCTAGACGGTCGCACCGAAGGTTCCTCCGCCTTCTTCACGTCCGTACCCCTGCTGATCGCTAATCCCCAGCGCTCATGTTGAGCATTGGTAATCCAATCACGATTGGCAGAAATCCAAAACTCTGGTTTGTGTCCACAACCTCACTTCATCCAACTACCCAACCACCACATATAGCTCCTATGTCATCCCCGATATCGTCGTTTCTAGCCTCCATTGCAAGATATATGCGCAGGTGTCGATCTCAAATCGCGCTTTCCTCTGCTCAACTCTTCTGTTCAGTGTTCGCTCCGGTGCAGGAGGAACTATCATATCATGCCAAGTACTTGTCGCTTCCTTGCCCTCTGCGTGTCTTATCCATGCCCTCTAGGACGTGTCTACCAACGGTATAGTGCTGAACGGTCACAAAATACGCAAGACATCCTCTATCCTCATGCACGGAGACACGCTCAAGATCCCAGCCTCGCAATGTAAGTCACCACCCACCTAGACCTTTTCCGCTCCTTCACCCAGAATTTTTCCGGTCACCAGCGTTTCAGTGCGTCTTAAACCCAAGGAATTTACCCGCTACGCGACTACATAACGCCCTCTCTCAAACTCATGCATTCAAAGTATGTAACGATAGAGAGGCGCGAACCTTCCTAATAACTTATTCAGGATTTGGGCCGGTACCGCGTCACCTCGCACTGTCTCGGCACGGGAAGCTATGCATCTGTCCACCTCGCTCTTGATACATCCGCACACCGCCAGGTAGCATGCAAGATCATCCGCAGAAAACCGGGCAATGACCTGAAAAAAGAGTTGAAGGAGGCCACTCTTTTGACGTCTCTCCATCACGTTCGTCTTTCCACTCCCTTCATAAAACCATACAACCTAATTTATCTCAGCCAAATATTAACAGAGTTTACGCTTTCGATTATGACTCACAGTTTCTCTACATCATGCTTCAGCTATCAACGGGGGGTGATCTCTTCACATACATATCAAATCATCCACGGCGCAGATTACGTGAAGGGGAGGCAAAATATATAACCTTCCAGATGCTCAAGGGGCTTCAGTATTTGCATGACAGGATGATTTCACACCGCGGTAAGCTTTCTTTAACATCCAGTTCTTCCTCTGTGGTACCGCCCTCAGCGTTTGGTGACGGCGTGTAAACTCAAAATAATTGATCCGTGCCAATCGCAGATTTGAAGGTCAATACTTTTCCTTCATTTCCCTGTCACGCATAACAAGGTTACTGACAACACCCGCAACTCATGAAACTGCTATTCGCTGGTTTCCTCCCGCTTGCTTTCGTGTTCATCCTAACCCCTCTCCTACTCAGCCCGAGAACATTCTGCTGCACTCCCCTGGTCCTTACCCTCGCATCCAGATCGCCGACTTTGGTCTCGCTCGCCCAAGGGCCTATGAAGAAACCCTCCATGTTTGTGGCACAATCTCGTATCTCCCTCCAGAAGGTGTACGTGCATTGGAAAACAAAAACCTGGGTTATGTAGGATTGCCAGCGGATTGCTGGAGTGCAGGAATCGTCGTCTTTGCGATGCTAACGTACGCAAATTCTTTGGGTCTAGCCCGCCGACTTTTAACCACCCTAGAACTGATTATACTATGCAGAGGTAGTCACCCATTCGATTATGGCGATCCGAGAGACATGCGTGACGACGATACCATCCCGGGAGCACAGGATAGCAAGATCAAAGATAGCGGAGATCTTATGGGATTCTCACAGCGGTCTCACATCCAAGACGAGCTAACAAAACAGCGCATCCTTGACGGCACAGTCTATTTCTGTGATTCTCTTTGGGCTTCGCTAAGAAACGGTACGTCTAATGCACGTGCCTTACCTGTGTGATGACTGGCAGTCTTTCTGCCTGTGACCGATGTGTCTATCAGCCCGTCTTTTCTCCGTGATGCTGACCATTAATCCAGCGAAAAATCTTGTGACCCACCTCCTCATACCTGACCCAAAAAAACGAGCCACAGTATATGCAGCTCTCAAGAGCTTCTGGATCACTTCTGACCTCGCAGACCTCGAGCGTGCGTACCGCGAACGGATTCGCTCGGCCGCCTCATGACATCAACCTGATCATCGACGCTTTCCTTGATGCCCTGGATTCTCCTCCGCTTCGACTTCTGTTCTCGTACCCGATGACGCACGGGTTGCTTCGTTGCACCCCATCGCCTTTCGCCTCACCTGTGCTCCATCGATGGCTCCTTATCGGTCAATAAGATCATGTCCTTAATTTTCCAGTATCGTGCTTCGAGCTGTATTGCGTACAACACTCTGTAGCGTCTGCTATTTCCCCATCAGCAATCAAGCCTTCAAGAAGTTTGCATGGACTATTGACATGATGACCAGCTCAGTCATACCTCCCAATACGCCAACTAAATACTCACAATGAATATGATCAGATGCAAAGGATGAAATCTGGATACTGTCAGTTTAATAATCCACGCGTTGGAAGAGAAGACACGCACGAAGTAGTAACTATGATCATACCCTTCATGACACCTCACACGAACCTGAACTTCGTCGTGACCAGCATCGCGTGCAGCCTTGAGAAATACCTCAGGATGGAGTTGGTATAGGAAGGTATCCGCAGTTCCCTGGATGCACCGTCAGCATACTATACTCTCCTGCAAGGGAGCACCGCTCAATGCAGGTATAAGAAAGATGCACACATAATCGATGAGGATATTGATCGCTCCCTTCACCTTTCCTACAAGGACACTCGCATCGTAATTCGCCTTCCCTTCCTCCACTCCACCCGTGAGATACCCCCTGAACGCCTTTTGGCCCCAAGGAACAGCGGATGGCTCACAGATAGGGGAGAACGCAGAGCACGAACGGTACTGCTTTGCGCCTAAAATCAAAGAGTTGAGATAGATGGTGAGCGCACCATGACCACCCATGGAGTGACCAAAGATGGACTGGCGAGAAAAGTCCTGACGGTAACCTGGATCAGTCTCTGGATCGATGAGAAGCGAGACAAGTGCCGTACGATAGGAATTCCCGCGGCCTCGATGACTGCTGGCAGTTCCTTCGTGACGTGGTCTAGCATGTTATAATACTTTGACCATTTGGATCTGGTGGCATTGAGGTAGAATCCTGCGCCTGTTGGGTCAAAGTCTTATCAGCATGCTTAACACCCCCCGGCATGTTCACCGGACTTGCCGACTCCAAAATCCCAGGCAGCGGTTTCATCGTCTATTCCAGCTCCCCGGGGAGACGTATCAGGAAAGAGGATAGCGATCCCTTCCGTCGCTGCATCACGCATAAATCCACCCTTCTGTGCGCTATAGCACATTTGAAACATAAGTCGTGCCAACACAAAGACAAGAGATCGAGAACCTCAAACGCTCACCCATTATCTTCTGTGCATGTCAGACCGGCCAAGTAAACCAGGACGGGTACCTTCCCCTGGGCTGCATTTGCGGGAAGGAAGAGGTTGAATTGTGCATCTAGATCTCCAAGGACAATGGACTACGAGCAGTGAAGCACCATCCAGAATGTATTCGGGTATGAATGAGCAATGGCGGATCTGACATAAAATGCCACAGCCTGCAGCTCACCCTGATCTTGTACTTTGTCAATGTACCCTCGTGGTGCTTGCTTGAAGACACTGTCTCGAGTGTAGCTGCCATTCCGATTCGATCCTGTACCTGATGTTGTGAAGATTTGGAGACTTGGATATACCCTGCAGTCGGCGAGTAGTACTATCCCGATACCGAACTGGTAAGTTGATCAATAGTGACTTATGCAAAGACTCAGTGGTATGATGTATCCGATGGTTTCTCTCAGGCGTATCTACGCTCGACACTGAAGTTGGTCTAAGAATATTTATACCGGGCGTCCGATGCTCTCCTTTCCGTCTTTCCCGCATCAAGCAATGGTTCAATCCGCTAACCTCCGGTAAGAACGAGTAATTAATGGGTCATGTATTCTGTCGGTGATTAATGATCGCGGTGGAGGATGCTAAGGTATGATGCTAGAATGATAATGGTAGTTGAAACATTCATTGATCATCAGTAAATCTGGCTGAGTGTAAGTGTCAGCAGGATGATACGGTGTCTCACAGGCGTGGCAATGACGGACAAGTGGTCTCTCGTGATCTTGCTTGCAACCGAATGGGTGGGACGCTTGATAAATTCGTGTCCTCACGCTCCTGGGAATCAACTGCCGGCCTAAATTGCACAGACTCTGGTGCGGTGTCAGATATGATGCATCTCCCCCCGGCCATTTGCGTATCTCCCAACGATGCCAGATTCCTGGTTTGTGGGCCTTCGTTCTCAGCGGCAGCGGGGGCACGTCGCCGTGTTTGCACCTCCAACTGTGCCTCTACTCTCTCCTCACGACAGGGACTTGGAAGAATGGATCGAGAGGGTGAAGGTGATGCCGTTGCCTGGAGTACTTCCTCCATTCTCCATCTTTCCTTGTCCGACGCAGTGCGCTTTATAATACCTGCACTGCCCGCCTTGCCGGATGCACCTTCCTCAGTTTTCGCGAGTGCCTCCATCTTTCTCTCTTCCCTGCCTTGCCAGCCAACCCACTTTCCATCAATAACATATCCTTCCTCCTCTTCCACGCCTGCCAGCAGATCTGCGACACCCCCATAAAACCTCCCCGCGCTAAATCCTATGTCCTTGCCGTGAATGAAAGCATGCATATCTTTAAGACCTGAATGTTGGGCGAATGTCGAGGTTGTAATCGCGAGACAAGACATTAGAGGAAGCTACCTACCTGCAAGACTGGTAAGATTGCCTGCAAGCCCACCTGTCCAGCCCACCAGATCTAGATGGTTCACGTTGCGCAGCGTACCAAGATACGTGCCCCACTGTGCTGACTGTACGGATACCAGGCCATCGTTTGGTCCCTCTTGTGCTGCTATGATGGAGTGAGGATACCTGCGAGGGATGATAAGCCGTGTCAGTGTATTTTTTCGGAGGTGCAGATGAGCTAAACTCGCTTCCAGGTGTCGATTAATCCGGGCTCGTACTCTGCTCCCCAGCTGAAATATCGTAGACCTTCTACATCCGGCGTGTTGTCATTGAACTCCTTCATTGCTTCTCTAGTGAGACATTCGAACGCCTTGCCATCTCCACCACCATTGGGGAGAAGCTCGAGGAGAGCAAGGACTGCTGGAAGGTGATTGGAGGCGAGGGAAAGGAAGTGAGAAGCAAAAGAAGAGCCACGATGAGGTGTGGCTATCGTGGTCAGGCTGAGGACGCGGAAGGTGCGTCGGGTGAGGTGGGTGATGAGATAACGACAGTCGATGCCACCCTGATGCGCAAGTGAGGTGACGAAAGTTCGGTGGTGAAAAATGTAACGTACCATGCTATGGCCTATTAGGTGAACAGCTCGACCGGGATACGTTTCTGATATCTTCTGTTCAAGGACCTTTGCGCGATCGACTGGTGAAGAAGTTGCAGGGACGCGAGTGATGAGGACCTCACAGCCAATGGCCTCAAGAACCTCCTTGATTCCTCGCCAATGAGCAACCTGTAGAGGTGCCATCGCAGGCCCAATTGTGAGTGAGTCGAAGCCTAGGAGACCATGGCAAAAGACGAGGGGGGCATTTGGCGCGCGGACTGGGGCATCGAGGTCTGTATTACTGGATGACACGTAGCACAGAAGACGTACATTTCTTTCCGAGATTGCCATCAAGTAAGTCAGAATCATTCAGCACACTTGTCACGCTCTCCCTCCCAGCGTCAGAGTCTGATTGGAACCACCACCTGCGGATAGATGGGGAGGTGGATATTCGTGGAATTGTGGATGTATGAATCGAGCGGAGTGAGTCGAGGGAGGAACGCGTAGACGATACATTGGCAGCGAAGGACTGCGAAAGGGAACGGGTGAGTATGACAGGAGAGTCCGAAGTGGCCGGGGGGGTTGCAGAAGGGGAAGTGTATCGGAGAGTGGATAATAGAGGTGGTGGACGTGATAGGGAGTGGGAAGGGAGCATAGCGGGAGGAGGAGGAGAGGGCAATATGCTGTCAGTGAGAGCCTCGTGGAGTGCATCTAGGATCGGTGAGGGAGGGCAGGAGGAGGATGGAGAGGAGGAGGAGTACGAGGCATGGAGCGAGCGAGAAGGAAAACGGAGGAGAGGTGCGGTGGAAGAAGGGGAAGAAGGGTGGTGGTGGAGCTGGCGGGGAAGCGTGAGCGTTCGGGAATGGTGGGCGATGCCGAGGCCAACATTGGAAAACGCGTTGGGCATCGTGCGAGACGATGACGAGCCCTCCATCAACGACCGAGGTCAAGGTCAACAACAATCACAAGCCATAGTAAACAGTGGCTGTGAATTCAGGGGTTATTTTTCCCTCTCCGAGTCCACGATGAACCCGTCAAGCCAACCCGTTTTTGCCTTGTATCGTTCCTACCTGCGCCAAGTCAGAGCGCTTCCACACGCTCATCTCCGGTGGGCGACATCGCAACACCGTTCTAACCAACATCTAATGCACTGCAGTCTCTTTTTCAGAATCAAAGGAGCAGATGACTTTCGTTCAGTATTGAAAACAAAGTCAACCCAACTTCGCAGGAAAAAGCTAAAAAGGGTGTCAAAGGTGAATCTTGTTACGGTTCGTCCGCCTGATTTACATATTGGTGTAGGACTTGCAACGGCTGCGAGCAGCTAATGCAGGACAATCCACCGCTTTCGATCGTATGCTTGACATAGCGTATGGAAGGGTAGGAAAGTTACGTCAGGAGTTGATGCAGGTAAACGCCCAACTTTTACGACTTACCCCTTAGCCCTCACCACATCCGCTAGCCTTTACTTTTGGATACGAATCCTTCCCTCCTCTCCCCGTTAGACTCGCGGAAAGAGAAGATCTGTTCGCCTGCTTACTCTCCGGAACTCGCTACCCTCCTTACTTCAGGGATTTCGCGCACTACAAAGGTACTGCAAAAACACCACCTTACTTCACCCCCGGGTTTACCGGCGCGTGCAAAATCTAATAATGAAGATGCTGTACTGTTGGGACCACTGAGCCGGCGTCGCGAATACAACATTCGATGGCGTTTCTACAGGAGCGAATGGAAGAAGGTGTACCCTGCTCTCCAAATATCGATGCAACATCCTGCAAATCATACCAACACACATTTCCTCTCAGGTCCTCCAGTCAGTTTCGGTTTCCAGAATGTTGCCACTCTCCGGGAGTTGGTTGCATTAGCGGGATCGCCTTCAAGGTCTCCTGACCCTCCGAGCAAGCAAAGGAGGTCACAACGGATTCAGGACATGTTCGACACGAATACGTTTGATGGAGGTTTACCAGTTCGATGGCTCCGACGACGATATCAAGCGCTTCTAGGCAGAATCCCTCTTCTGGTACCTCGAGTCTCGCCGGATGCCAACTGCAAACGTACATACGACGTTCAGTTAGCGGACAGCGCTCGAACTGCTTCCAGACAGCATCCATCGCGACTTCGCGTCGTGGATACAGAAGACGTTGAATGGATCAGTGATGTTCATTTCATTGGTCGCTCTGGACGTCGGAAATAATTCGATCTATTACTTACTCTCCTTTTCGCTTTTAGAAGTATCCACCTCTCAGCTCGTACAACTTCAGCCCTATTCCCACAGTCATAAATATGATCAGTTAGATACGTCAGGGATTTGATTCGGCACACTCCAGCTCTAATCCATGTAGCTCGATGCTGTACATGCCATAGTTGCGGTCCGCAGCCCTAGATGCTGCAGAGTCACCTAGACTCTGATCTACGCCACACTGGAGGTTCAGGATTACCTTATACTCGTCAAAGGAAAACGTCTTGTTTGTGCGGACGTTATCAAGCAAACTCTGCAGGATCTCGGGTAGTTAGGATCACGCACGGCCCGGAGAAGATTCCACGTACTTGGGGTCCCAGCGAGAAGAGTGCATAATACTGCCTAACCTTTTCAAATCGCGCAAATCCATCACCGATGGTACGAATACACTGCTGTAGTGCTCGGATGTTCCGATTGACTTTCTTCATACCAAAGTCATTTGCCACACGTATTTTGCGAGCGTTCTTGATCAGTAGTTCTTCCACCAAGTCTTCTAGGCCAAAGAATACGAAACTTGGCGGCAGCTCTTAGTTACGAATAATGGTTGGCATAAATTTTAACAGACCTTTGCTCGTTTTTAAGCAGTGATGTAGATGTAAATTCGTCCAGATGGCTCAGCTCCGAGTTCAGGTCAACAATGTACGGGTCCGGCTCTCCCACTTCATGGTCAACTTGATAGTTTCCCTGAATCAAGACTGTTAATAGGTGCATTCATTGCACTTGGACACCCACATGGCGGAATGCTGCATCGAGATAGTAGATGGCCCTGCAACGAATTTCTATCCTAATTGAATGCAGGATAATTTCGGCCAATTGCGTATACGTCTTCAACAACGCACCAAAGCGCCTGAGTTTCATGCGATTAACAAACATGTGGCGCTGGCGAGGGTGTCGAGACACCTACAGTGCCATTTCATGAGATAGTGGTAGACTGAGTGGATTGTCTTTCGAGGTTTGATGTTTGAAAGGGAGAGTCGGTGAAGATATTTGTAACGGCAATGTGGACACAGGATCCAAATGCAATGATGTCGAAGCAGGTGACTGTACACCTTCAGGGGAGGATTTTAAAGTATCTAATTCCTGCGTGAACCAAGCCTAAGGAGTAGATGAGATGAGAAAGTAGCGATCGGATCCAATAAATTGGCCCACATACGACACTGCGATAGAGACTGCACAGCGCAGCAATGTTTCGGGTTGATGGGTTAAGATCACCTTTATCCACAGTGCACTCAGCCAGGTAACCCATTTCTAGATGACTTTCCTGTCTGCATAGCTGTTGCTTAATTACACAATTCTGACGGGGAGAGCGAACTTAGTCTGCGACATATTGCAGTTCGAAGCGAACTGACCTCAGCAAAAAAAAGCTCGGACAGACAAGGGCTCAACTCGGATTTCTGTGCCCATTGAGCAGCAAGTGACGGTGATGATGGGCCTTCAGTTCCGTCTTTGGATACGAGAGCCTGGAAACGATGGCTGCATCGTTGATAGAATTGGATGATAACACCGACGATAAGCCTCGAATAATTCTCGCGATGGAATGGTGTCGTGCGAAGCATTGCGCACAATGAATTGATTAGGGCTATCAGTTGGGTAGCCGCCTGAAGATACCTCAATGGAGACCAAGGATTCCAAGGGGGACAACACACCTTGAGAATGGGCCGAGGACTGAAGCGGGTCGACAATATATCAGGCTGAAAAGCATCAGGTGCTGTATGTGGTCAATTCACGAAAACCAGACATTCCCATGCAGAACATGCGCACCGGACACTGCATGATGAAACAACAAGGATATCTTCTCCTCCAACTGCGGCAAGTATACCTTGAGGACGAAATCATCAAGCACTTCGCTTGCGGATTGTGCGCTCTCCACGCCATCAGGTAATATGTTTGCGACTCTACCCAAAAAAGCGAGGGTTGGTTGGAACAAAACACTAACATGGAATGCGTCTGGTTTAATGAGCAAGCGATGATGTTGACCAGCGCCAAGAATACGCTCGTCAGAACCAAGGGAGGACAGAGCACTCTGCACCGTATTCTCTGAGGAACTCTGTACCAGTCCTGGCATGGTATCTCGCAGGACCCGCATGAGTTCATCCTCGTGCCTCCGAAGGAATTTTCCAGTTGATTTAGTATCGGTGTCTGCAAATCGAAAGATTCCCTGTAACCAACCATATATTTGACTGAGAGAACCAATCATAGCACTAGACGATACCTTGTTCCTGTCTCGTGTGAATCGCCCTTCGCGAAGTACCTCGTTGATAGAGGTAATCGGGTTCCGGCCAGTAACAGCGCTTCGTTCCTCGTCGGTCAGATAATCGTTGAGCAGTATTCGAACCTAAGGTTTGATTGTCAACGCCGACGTCTTTGACGCATAAGGGGAAAGCACTTCAGCCTGTATTGACAACCACACATCGGCTATGGGGAAAAAAGTTCCCGGCTTGGCACCGGAAGAATCCTTGAAATCTCGCCTCTGAAAGTGGATTGCTGGCATCGAGAATTGATGAAGAATAAGGTGGGTCACACTCACTGATCCGATACGGTTGGCCACTTCGAAGACTACGCGGAGACCTTGTGTTATGGCATCCAGTTTGGAGTAGATTGACCAAAAGAGGTCTTTCAGGATCTCCTGATCGAGACGCTGTGAGGTTGATTCCAACGCAGCAAGGCGAAGAGTAGACGCCGTTGTTGATTCGGTTTTACGGGAAAGGGCCGGGTGAACTGAGCTCATCGTAGCAGATTCGTCGGAAACGATGATATACCCTCCGTCGGCCTTTGATCCAAGGCCAGGAGTTGTGAGGTGAGCTGAACTTCTCTTTGATTCTTCTACGCGCTCTTCGATTTCATCGACAGTCGACTCGATTAACGAGAAAATCTCGCCTGGTAACCGTTGCATGATAGAATCAAGAGCGTTCCCCAGTTTACCCAGAATAGCTAGAGATTCCAAAAGTGTCTCAATGTAAGTGAACGAATCTGCCTCAGGATTGACGTTGGGGGAAGCAAGGTGTACGGCACTCGGCGCAGTCATCATACCAAGGTTCGAAGATGATGACAATGATGCCGATATCGCCGACAACTCTTGCAAAGTGGTACTAGTACGGAAGTTAGCATCATTGAGGTCGTAAGGAGCGTCATTCGGTCGAGTTGCCAAAGCGTTAAGGTAATGCGAAAGGCGGGTCCCTTGAGTGTAAAAACTTGTTGATGGAGCTCGGATAGAACTACTTGGGGTATTCGTTTGTCCCAATTGGTCTTCGAGCTCCACTTTCGGTACTGAGCGCGTCGGTTGGAGGTAGTAGATTACACTATTAGAGACCACGCACATACGGACTGACCAGGTGTATACGGAGCCCACCGTGTTTCACACCAGAATGACTTGAGATAAAGATGGTTATGGAGTTCGTCAACTAAGATGTCTTTGAGTGCCTGTGCGTGATAAGCTTGTAAGCTTGCTGACGGATGGGCAGGATGGTTTGTAAGACTTACAGTCTCTTGTCCAAGAAGATATACCCGTAGGTCTGTAACGGCGCCGATTTCTTGCATGTCGGGGTTGTTAATCAGCTTAAGGCTTCGTATCAGCAAGACCGAAGCTTGTACAAGGCGCTTCTCTGAGATCAGAGCCTCAAGGGCGTCTGGGACGGATTTCAAATGTTCACTGGGACATATTCAGCATCAGTGTGCGAGGGGAGGAGCTCGGCGCACATCTGGTCTAGCAATCGCATCATTTCCTCCAAAGTTTGTCCCCTGACCCACAGTTGGACAAGGTCTGCGCGTTTGCTACCGAGGGATTCCTTAGTTTCTTGGAGAGCAACACGCGTTTCCTGGACTTGTGCTTGTGCTTGCCCTATGTGATTCAACAAGGCGGCATGGTGTGGTAGCGCATCGGCGAAAGCCTTGTAATGTTCTGCCCAGTACTCTAAATTGGAAGAAACTAGACGGAGAGAGCATGTTACTGACGATCAACAGACCCTTTCAATGCCTGTGAGAGCATTTCCTTGGTCTTCCTGAACGAAGAGATGTTTTTTCCGATCGAAGTCTCGTCCAGCAAGGAGAGCGCCAGGTCTACATTGTTGAACTGGGAAAAGTCGTTAGCGTCTCCACGACTCAATCAGGGTCGTAAGCGACCATACTTACGTCGGGATTGACGACAAACTCCCACTCGTCTTTGATTTGGTCCAGGATAGCTAGGGTGCATTCAGTAAGTCATGGTAGGGTTCAGGAGCGGCAAAGCATCCGTGATTTGGACTGACCGTCTATTTCTCCAGATTTAGTTTTTACGGTTGGTTTCCTGTAGGGCATGCGTTCTTTTATGCGGTCCTGCCGGGCTCTTTCGCGTTCGGCTTCCGAGCGTCGCCCCAGTTCATAGTTATTCTCATCGTTTCCATTAGCGAGTTCACGCCTGCGGAAGTTCGGTTCCCCGGCATCTCTGAAAGCGGCCATAGCGGCGGTCATGGCGGAAGAGGGCGTGGTAGACGAGAGGGGATATACTGATAATTCGCTCGTCGTGGAACGGGGAGGATCCAATCGAGGCTTGGTAGGAAGAGAAATGCTGCCTATCGGACGGTGTTGGATAGAAGCATCCGAGAGTGTTGTACTGGAGCTGTCCCGACGTTCCCTGGTGTTTAAGTCGTTGATTATGCGAGAGGACGTTGATGTGCGCTCGGAAGCAGAGTAGTCAGAAGGTTGACGGGGTCTCAAATCCGATCTTTGTGGACGATGGGGCCGGTTCGGGGATGAGAATGGGGGTGCCTTGGGGGAGGAAGCGGAGGAGAAGGCAGTGTTGCTTGGGGTGGATGGTCTGGCGATCTGGAGAGGGCGGGTTGCTGGGAGGGAAGTCGGGTAATTGAGGGGGTTGGGGAGAGGACTGGATATCGAGGGAGCACGAGCACGACGTGGGGTCGGCTGCGTCTCGTGCGACATTGGTCCTCGTCGTCGTCGTACTCCAAGTCCAAGTTTGGTATCAATTATTTACATAATGTCAAGTTCTCGACTTGGACACAATATTGTCCTCGTACATTGGTGGTCACCAAAATTCGGGGGTACCCTCTCACAGTCACATTCAACACCTCATTGTCGTTTTTTCGTCTAGGGAATCCCGGTGTCATAGACTTTTATGCACGTCCTTGATACAGAGGGACCAAAGGTAGACTGTACAGCGGTATCGAATATGCTAAGGGCGTTTTGAAGCTGTGATGTCAAGCTAAAATTGCGAAAACTGAAGACTTGAAAGAGGACGTTTTGATGCTGGGGATGAGGCCTGGCCAACATGGGAGAATGCAAGGACGGCAAGTATGCCTGATGTATCCAAGTCAGGGTTGGTTCTGGCTGGCGACATGTCGCCGCTTGGTTAGCCTTGCAGGCAAGTTCCTTTTCCCTGCGTCGCGCTGCTAGAAGTTGCCACTTGACCTTTTTTTCTCGTCAAGGTTTTGAGACTGCGTGCCGCAATATATATTGCAGATACCCCAAATGGCAAGAGGCTCTGTTTTTACCCCTATGTCTTTGCGCCTGCATTGAGCAGCGTTCTCCATAGTGGCTCTTTCGTTCCCACTATCCGCCTGTGCGGATCCTTGGCATGCTATCTCCTTCATATCCTCGTTCATCACTAGACGCGTTGGATTCGTTTGTACCTGCAGCGGTGTCGGAGCTACCCGAGGCCCGGGGGCACAAGGACATGTTGTGGATTTCCTTTGCGCAATGCGATGACTGGGTTGGTCAACAACTCAAGGCAGCGATCCTTGGGGTATTTGGAGGAGATGATGCGCACATTTTTCATGGTGAATCAGGTGAACAGACCACTAGTGAGGTAACTTACATAGTAGGGAGACACTGCATATATCACATAATTACATCTCACGTGACATGATGACAAATCCTACGTGTTTTCGGAGTACATTAAATCGTGGTCCATAGCGCGTACCCTCCACGCGCGTGCCCATTTGCAAAGCAGCTGCAGGCTGTATGCAGCTCGACCCGTCTCGATGTCTGATCCAGCATCTCTTTTCAGCCCTTCTCGGCTCTCCCCTCTCACTAGCAGCTCCGTAGAGCTAGAGCCTTCCCCCCCTCCTCAGCCCTCGATGCCGTCGCGTCGAATACTCCAATGCTACGTAGACCCACCAAGGCTTTCTCCTTCTATCAAGGAGCTTTACCAACAACTTCCAGAATATCTCGGAGGCGATCCAGAATTCACGCGCAACGACCTCGATGCAGTCGTTGGCGAGTACCCATTGGACAGTCGGGGCAAACCTTCGCATTATTTTGTGCGTTTTAAAGACGGTCTCGCACGTAGGGTCAGTCACAGTTCATTGTTTCTCTCTCCCCTTTTCGAAACTTAACCTCTTTTAGATCTCTTCGCATACATTTCTTGCCAACTACAGCGACCTTGTCAATGAGTACCGTGCGTCCCTAGAAAATTTCCGTCCGTCGCATCATCTTAAAGTTTCTTTAGAGCGCCAAAAGGCACAGGGTCTACTTGACCGCTTTGACCCTGCTTCTGGCGATGTCCACGAGTTCTGGCGAATGAATGCTACAGGAACGGTCGACGGAGTCAGTCGCATGATATCCCCACAAACATCCTCCGAAAGCGACATATCCGAGTCCCCTCTTACCTCCGATCCTCCTCTCACAGAAGAGGACGACGATAGAAGTGGCGACGATTACACTGGTCGAGCTTCAACTCGCAAATCCGCTCGTCTTGTTGCAGCCAATACCAAATTCACACAAAGCAGGCTTCCATTCAGTCCTAAGAAACTTCGCAGCAATCGCGTACAGCGAGTACGATCAACTTCTGACTCTGAAGATGATCTCGGTGGCTACGGTCAAGTAGGTTCTGATGTAGAAACCCATGCACCTAGAAGGTCAACACGCTCTCGGAGGAGTGCTCGCTCTAACCTCGCTGATCATCTCGTCGACGGGGAAGAGTCAGACGGAGATACCTATTACGACAGTCCTCGACCTAAATCGAAGGGGAAAGCCGGGAAAAAGCTCAAAAAAGAACGATCTGCTACAGCCCGTCCTGCCTATGGGCACTTCCGCGACATCGGCGATCTTGATTTCGATCTGTACGAGGACGAGGCAACCTCATCCCTTCGCGTCCACAGAGATATTTGCGAAAGATGTCACAAGCGTCCAGCCCACGAGGAGTTGACAAAAGTGAGGAGAGGCGGGCGCAAGGCAAAAGACGAGGAAGATGGATCCGACGACGACGACGAAAACCACACACGAGGTTTGGGAGGCTGGGTTCGATGGTTTGGATATCCTGGGTTTATTCCTTCATCCTGTTAATGTACTTTTACAGCCTCAAATGTCCTGTGGTCGCCCATTGGAAGTGTCTAGCAAAAACCCAGAGAGAAGAGATTATGCGGGCTGCTTGTGCTCGCGATAGAGATCAATGGAGAGCACAAGTAGAAGGGGCCAGTGGACCATCACCTGCTGACTTACCGGATCGCAAAGAGCTTGATATCAACCAGACAACCGAGTTCATCTGTGGACTCTGTATGAAGGGCGGTATTTGTATGGGATGTTTAGAAGTGGCTCTAGAGCCTGATTCATCTATCGCGAACAAGCAACATCCTTGCACAGCCTTCCCTGAGCCCGCACGAAGCAGTGTTTCTGACATCCAGGTGGTCGACAATACCTCACTTACTGGAGACGACACCTCGTCGCAGCCTTGCCGGGAACTTCTTTTCAGGTGCTTCTCATGTAGGCGACTCGCTCACTATCGACATCTGCCCAACCCGGGGAATGCAACTTGGGGGGATGCAGATCTAGCAGTTTACTATCAAGAAGAAACTAGCTGGCGCTGTGCTGATTGCACTTCATACGTTTACCCACTGGATAAAATTCTAGCTTGGCGACCCTACCCCCCGGGTGTCGTCGAACCCACTTCAGTAAACCCCCCTGATGCCAAGGCATTCCTTCCTCGAGAATACTTAGTGAAATGGGCAGACCGGAGCTATCGACGGACACAATGGGTACCCCATATGTGGCTGGTTTCGACCAACTTGTCGAAACTGAAACACTTTCTTGCCAGGGGATCCAAAGTTCCGCTTCTCGATGAACCGGTACCCGACGAGCCTGTCATGGATGCGCACGAGCATGATGATATCGACAAGGAACCGATTTCCTTTGAACCTGCAGACGTTACTTCCGATGTCCACCCGTTCAATGAGCCGAAGCACATCTCACTAGGTCCTCTACCCGACGCTGAGCGTCGAATCCCTCTAGCTTGGAAGACTGTCGACCGTGTTCTTGATGTACGGTTTTGGAATCCCTCGTCAAAGACGAGCAGGAAAAATAAGAAGAGTATCACCCATGGGGGTCACGTCGATGGGTCCCATCTCAGTCCCGGAGAACAGGTGGAGCGGGCTTACACAGAGGGTGAACAGCCTGATGAGTCGTTGATGGAGGAACCAGACGAGTGGTTGTCGAGGACTAGGGTGGCATTATCGGTTAAGCACATCGACAAAGTCATATGGATATTTGTTAAGTGGGAGGATCTGGGGTACGAGGAAGGTCGGTGTCCCAGCTTGTATGCAAACGGTACTTCTTCATTTCCTTGACAGCTACTTGGGATTCTCCACCTCGCCGTGGTGAACCTGGATATGGTGCCTACGAACACGCATTCCGGAGTTTTGTCGATTCCAGGAAGGTCTCTGTTAAGCGGTCACGAAAAGATATCGAAATCACGGAGGCCCGCGTCGAGAACGGTTACGGTGCTGTTGCTCTCAAACGAGATCTTGATGAACAGCCCGATCTCGGGCAGAGCAACCAGTTTAAGCTCATGAAATTCCAAGTTTGTGTCTTCCATCAGATCAAACGCTTTGCTCATATACATACAGATTGATGGGTATAACTGGCTTTGTGATAACTGGTGGAATCGACAACCTTCTATATTGGCGGATGAAATGGGCTTGGTTTGTCGCTCATTGTGCTCTTTCCGCTTGCTCTAATACTTGCTTTGCAGGGTAAAACGGTCCAGATCGTCACGTCTCTCGGCACATTGATTGAAAAATTCAAAGTGGCACCTGCGCTTGTTGTTGTCCCAAATTCCACAGTCACCAACTGGATCCGGGAATTTTCGCGCTGGGCTCCCAGACTCAGGGTGGTACCATTTTTTGGGGAAGCCAAGTCGAGGGATGTGGTCATGCGATATGAGCTATTTCATGCACCGAACCGCGAACCAAAATACCACGTCCTTGTCACTACATATGAGACTGTCACGAACCCAAGGGATTTCACTACCGTCTTCAAGAGTGTAGGTCGCTGGGAGGTCCTGATTGTCGATGAGGGTCAGCGCCGTGAGTGTTTATTAACAACTTTGAATCTCGACTCCATTTCTGTCCCAAGTTAAAAGCGATGGAAGTCTTCTGTTCAAAAAACTAAATGAGCTCAAGCCAATCCACCGGATTATCATGACAGGGGTTCGTCAAAGTTCGTTTAACCTTGATTTTTTTTCGATCCATGTTTTCCCTCAGACACCGCTGAACAACAATATTCGGGAACTTTTTAACTTGATGAACTTCCTTGACTCCGATAAGTGGCGGGATCTTGAAGCACTTGAGAAGGAGTATGAAGAGCTCAGCGAAGACCTAGTGCGCCAATTGCACGTCAGATTAAAACCGTACTTCCTTCGCCGCGTCAAGAGCGAAGTGCTTCAGCTCCCTCCCAAGGTATTGGTATTCAGTTCCCTCATCGAGCATAGTTCGCTAAGCATATATGGTCAGAACGAGGTCATTGTGCCACTCTCGATGACTCCACTGCAAAAGGAAATCTATCGATCAATCCTCAGTAGGTTTTGACAGCGTTGTATGGGCTGGATAATCAACTTTGCCTCAGGCCAGAATTTGGACATTCTCAAGCACCTCACGCAGGTGTCGACCGTTAAAGCAACACGTGCAGGAATCCCCAGGACGAATATGAACAACATGCTGATGCAGTTGCGAAAGTAATGTGGTCGTCGGGTTGCCATTTACCATCCTCATGAGTCATGACAGGTGCATTCAACACCCGTACTTGATCTCGGATGATATAGAACCTCGTGGCCTTCAGCCACACGAGGCTCACGAGAAACTGATCGATGCTAGCGCAAAGCTTCTATTGTTGAGATCACTGTTACCGAAACTCAAGGCAAGAGGGCATCGTATACTCTTATTTAGTCAAGTAAGTCTCGTTCCTTCATGCAGTTCGAATGTCCTTTAATTGATATCCCCAGTTTGTGATTGCTCTCGACATCATTGAAGACTTCCTAAGAGGCGAGAATTACAAATACCTCAGACTTGTGCGATTGTCAACCTTCTGAGCTGGCCTTACCTTACCCTTCCCCCAGGATGGCGAGACGAAACAAGCGACCAGGCAAAAGGGCATGGATGAATTCAACCGGCCAGATTCAGAGTATTTTATATACTTGCTTTCCACTCGCGCTGGCGGTGTTGGTATCAACCTCTACACCGCGGATACCGTGATTATATATGACCCGGATTTTAATCCTCACCAGGTCAGGAAACTCTATTTCTCATTGAACTGTCCCACTCATGAACTATAGGACTTCCAAGTATGAATATATCTCACCTCATTCCCGTTATCCGCTAAATACATACCAGGCAATCGCCCGGTCGCATCGTTACGGTCAACAGAAGACATGTCTGGTGTTCAAACTCATGATGAAAGAATCTGCTGAAGGTAAATGCTGCTGTTTTGAGGGCCCTCTCCGCCTTACGTTTCGCAGAGCGGATCATGCAGGCGGCCAAGAAAAAATTAGTCCTCGATCATTTGATCGTACAGAAGATGGATGACGACGAGAGTGGTGGCGATGACCTGCGATCAATCCTCACCTTCGGTGCCAAAGTGCTCTTTGAGGAAGGGGACCAGAGTTCGAAAGATATTGTTTGTTCGTAGTATGCCAGCTCTCTTTTCAGGTTCTAGCTTAACCACCGCGCTCAGATACCGACCTCGACCTCGATAAGCTTATCGAGAAGACAGAGGTCGAAGGAGACAGAGGAGACATTACCAGCGAACCCGGTCTGAAGTTTAGCTTTGCTAAGGTATGGGCAGCAGAGAAGGACACCCTGGAAGACGTTGGGGACAGCGTGCCCGATATCGACCACGGAGATTCATGGGCCCAGGCACTAGAACGTGTAGCTGCTAAGAAGATTGTAGCCAAAGAAACAGAGGTGACAGGTCGTGGAGTTCGTCGAAAGGCTGCTGCCGCTTTCCCTCAGGTTTGTGCCAAACATCTTCTAGTGTTCGGCTGCTGATCCAGGCGTTGCTACGCAGCAACAACTCGAATTTCTGGAGGGTCTCGAGGACACCCCTGCCAAGGTGAAAGACAAAGGAAAGAAGAAGGGTCGAACGCTGAAATCTGGGACACCGACTGATTCTGATGCATACGATGGTTCTGCTCACCATGGTCACGGTGCAAGTGATGACACAGACGACACGACTGAGTCGATGGAAGTCACCCAAGAACTTCTCTTAGCCCATGCAACCCCCAAGAAACAGCCGCGTAATCTGTCTGCTCCATTTCAAACCATACAGTCTACCCCAGTTCTTTTATCTCGCCGCGGTCAAGAGTGCGGCCTTTGTGGGCACCCTCATGGACCTGGTGCTTGCAGCATGCTGGGCAGTTCCTCAAATCTCATGGCATACAGGGAGATCTTGTTGGATCATACCGTCGATGAGCCTTGGGAATACAGAGTACGTATTGACCTATATCCTGTCACTATCACGTTGAAGGAATATGTGCAGAAAGCCGCTATAGAGACAATAGAGCAAACGCTGTACGATCGAGGTCAGGGCCATCTGTTGGTTGGTCAACCTCTCAAACTGGTCCCCCAACCGGGATCCCGTTCGATGTCCGTGAAGCTCAACGAGTCGAGTAGACGTGATGAGGCCAGCTCGTTGCCGGTAGTTCTGCCCTCCAAACGCACGTCTTCACCTGGTGCAGTACCTGAGGGTTCGTCAAAGAAGCAGAAGCAGAATGGGACCTCTGGTTGCCCCGTGTGTCTTGGACCCCACCACCCTCTCGAGAATTGCCCAGTTCTCCACCAGGACACCCATAGGTTTGTTAGCGGTTGAACAGATTGTTAAACAGCTCTTCTAACTTGAGCTGTAGTATCACAAAGCATATTTTGCGGCTATCCGAGGACCCATCTCAAGCGCGAGTAATAAAGAAACTTCGACGTCTTCTCAAGCAACGCAAGCGAGAGACTGCGGTAGCGGGCCAATCTGGTCATGACAGGATGCAAACGTCACCTTGATTCATGCCAAGTTCACTGCTGACTCCCCCCCGGACTAAGACTTATGATAGGCAATGCTGTAATCTGGGTAATCTTATTTACTGCCAAATTACTGTCGTACCGTATTGTGCACATGACCGAGTCGTATTATACTCCGACGTTTAGTATCGTACGTAAAGGGATGACTCCTCTCTGTGAACAAGCCGACATTCGCATTTCTCTCACCACCATCTCACGAGACAGCTTTCGGCTCGAACTACACAGTTGCCGGGCAAGGTTCTTTGGCAAAAATAAATACTTCCACTAATCGAAAGTCCAGCATTATCTGCCAGGCTGATGGTTCTTACTCCCCGTCTCCGAACATACAACATCGCAGATCCATCGCCTATGGAAATGGAAACAACCTCTGAATCTGGAACAAGCTCCCGCAAACGGCAGCGATCCATGACGTACGATGCACCCCCAGAAGATTTGCCGGAGTTGCCCAAGCTTTCCGGAGAGATTTTGTTGGAAGTGTTTACTCATAGATCCCTCCGACTTGCATGCCACGCCAAATATCGCGACAACGAACGTTTATCGGTTCTTGGGTCCCACATATTGGAGATGATGACGACACAGCTATTGTTTAACAGAAAACCGATGCTAACGAGGAGCGAGATTGAGGTGAGCGCGACTACCATGGAGCCACAGTGTCATGAGACGATGTTACAGGAAGGCACAGAGACAAGGGCTACTGTCAGTGGAAATCATCGACACGTGGGCCAATTTTTATCGACTACGAGATGAGCTACGTTACGACCCATTGTTTCAATCATCAGTAGGGGAGGCCGAGGTAGGTGGTGCGTCTTCCCGATTCGGCGAGATCTACAGTGCTGAGACTTGAACATAGCAAGGCCGTCTGCTCTTTCTCGCTTATCTGGGTGCAGTTTTCAGCGAGCGCGGACTATCCGTTGTCCAACGATGGATTGGAGCCCTCCTACGATTATCGGCCAGTGTGTTCAAGAATGGAGCGACGGTTGACCTTGGACCCGTGGGGTTTGAGGAGCAATCTGGGAAGCGACCCAAGGTTGAAGAGTCACTGCAAGGATTCTCGACGCAACCGTTGCAACACGCACTCCCTAGTTTGACTACCGGTTACAAGCCGACGCACTACAATCCATACTCTCAGACCACTGGATCTTTACCTCCACCTCCACCTCCGCCGAGCGTACCGCCACCAATACAACCACCGCCACCAAAAGGGATGCCGAGTTACGGGAATCCACTGGCACCAGCACAACCGCACCTGGCGTTTTTGCCACTGTTCAACCAATCGGCGATACAACGAGGGTTGAGCATAGCGTACCCTGCGACGTTCTCCGGACCGCCGCACGCAGGAAAGTGGTGTATTACTTGTGTCGGTGAGCAAATACATCTTTCTCGGTGACACTAAGCCTGAGCAATGATCGAAGTGAATGGGATAGAGAAAGGCAAAGGCAGCGGACCGAGTAAGCAGCTGGCCAAAGAGGAAGCGGCGAGAGCGGCATACTATGCGATGGGATGGGCACCTCGTGCGTGTAGTTCATTTTTTTACTGTGGGTTATTTTGTGCTCAAGAGAAATGTTACCAGGCGGTTGATCTATATATGAGGAAGTGTTTATCGAGAAAAGGGGTTGTCCTAATTAGGAAATGTTATAGTAGTGTTCGTGGGAAAGTAAGCTTACTCAGCTTGGACTTGTGCCGAGTAGATGCCGAAGATACGAACGAGCGAGTTGCCTATTGACGTCCGTGGCGGTTCTTTGCACAGTCGCTGTAGTGCCAAATACAAGCCCTTTCGTCGTCGTCGTCGCCATCGTCGCCGCCGTGCTACATCGCCCGCCGTCATGCGCGATGTCCAACCTGTACCGTCCGTGTCGATGTCCAACTTGGCCCTCTCCGAACCTGCACACATCGACCTGACTGGGGAGGACGATGTCTCCCCGCCGCCATCAACACGCGCTCATCTCCAAGCCAGTGTTGGACCCTCGCAAGCGTATCCTTTCTCTTCATACCCGCACGCCATCCCGTCTCACGCGCCAAAGCTTACGCCGATGTTACACGCCCCGACCTATCGCCCCGTTTTTCCAGTTCCTTCGCTCCCCCGCCCCCATCAACACCTCCTTCCTCCACAAAACGGCTCTCCCCTCATTCATCCACCTACAACCCGTCCTCCATCCACACACTCAGCAAACAATGTCATTGATCTCACTCATTCCCCCTCTCCCCCTTCCTCGCCTCTTCCTCTTTCCTCTTCACTCCCGGGCGACCTCTCCCCAAGAACACCTGTTTGCATTGGGCAACTCACAGTCACCGCACTGGTTCTCTATCCAGTTTCGTATCTCCAGCCCCATGATCCGACAAAAGCGGAAGCCGATTGGGCCAGCGTGCGTCTCCAGTACGAGCACAACCCTCACAAACAGCCTGGTACAACAGAAACTATCCATATCAAAGCCCCACATATTAAATCCCCTACTGGTGAACTAAGTCAGGGTGAGGTGTTCGGCGTTGTCGAGCAGAAAGTAGCAGCCCACCTTGGCCCGATGTTAGGAAAGGGTCTCATCCGATTAGACGCCAAAGTGCGGCGTGGCATGCCAAATGTGAGCGCACCTCACCCTTGGATTCAGCACCGCTAGAACCCGTCTCTTTCATTCTACCACAGCTCCCCATCCTTCCGTTACAGATGCTTGTTTACACTCCCAAGGGTAATATCACCGTCGTCGGAAATTATCTCCACCAGTGTGGACTCTTGCTCGATCACCCATCCCCTTTATATGACACCCAGCGACTCGCTAACTATCATTATTGTAATCCCCACAATCCCCCTCCTGGAGGACACCGCCAACCGTTGCCTCCCGTCCGCCCTAGTTGCTCCGGTCCAGGAGGCAGTAGTTCTCGTTGGAGTGCACCTGCAGTGTCCGGCAAGACGCTTGAAATTCAGCGCAGTCAGGTAGAGGAACTCTTCAAAAGTCTGAGAAGCGGAGATGAACTCCCTGAGACTGAACCTGGTAACTTTAATTTATTGTTCTTACTTGTCGTCGCTTCATCTACTGACTTGTTTCATTTTATGAAAAGCACATGACGTTGGGACACCTCTTTATCCCCACCAGAAGAAAGCACTCACATTCCTTCTTGAGCGTGAACGCGAGAAACGTTGTAGTGATGGCCGCTCTTCTCTATGGCAAACCAGGGTGAACTCTCATTCTGGACAGCGATCATGGTTCCACATCGTGACTCAAAAGGAGTTATTTCATGAACCACAAGAAGCGAAAGGTGCCATTCTTGCTGATGATGTGCGTTTACCTTTCTCGATGACATTACATAATGAATATACACTCCTCATACCTGTTTTCGTCACTAGATGGGTCTTGGCAAGACGATCACATGCGTCTCCCTCATTGCTGCCACTTTGGATGCCGCTCGTGTTTTTGCTGCTTCCCCGTTGCTTCCTCCAGCTCCTCCAGATAGAAACTTCCTCGAGGACACTCTGTCTGCTGCGCATTTCTCCGGGAGTGTTTGGGGAATGCCCAGTGCATCCGACTCTGGAAAGGGCAAGGGCAAGGCGGCAAAGGCTCAGGACAAGGCAGAAGCCGAATATGCACGTGCATGTCGTATCAAGGTCAAAAGTCGAGCGACCCTCATCATTTGTCCTTTGTCAACGGTGTCGAATTGGGAGGACCAGTTTCGCGAGCATTGGCGAGGAGAGGTCTCGGTAGTTGGAGGCGGTGGAATCACCTGCTCTGCGGCCACCCACACGTCTGGTACCGTTACACCGCCCTCCCACACGACGCTTTCCCAGCAAGAGTCCTGTTCTGACCTATCGCCGTCCTACCGTCCAACGGGTAGTCGTCCGTTGCGAGTATATGTATACCATGGGAATGCGCGTCGGCCAGACTCAGCTTTCCTAGCTGACTTTGATGCTGTTATCACAACCTATGCAACGTTGGCTTCTGAGTATTCGAAGCAAACGCGGAGTATCACTTCGCTAGAAGCCGATGATGAAGAGGAAGGCGATAGTGATGGGGGATTTCAAAGTGTTGAAATTGACGAGTATGGAAATCAGGTGGTACGGTTACCAAAACCAAAGCGGGCAGGGATGAAACGAAAGAAGTCATTCTCTAATGTTGCAGTGGAGGCTACCAGCGCTCTACAGACCATCCACTGGTTCAGAGTTGTCCTTGATGAAGCGCAGTATGTTCTTCTAAACAATGCTTAGATATCGCGAGCTCATTATTCACTGTGGTCTAGCTCTATCAAGGAGACTGCGACTGTCGGTAGCCGTGCCTCATGCGACTTGGTTGCTGACCGTCGTCTCTGCCTGACGGGAACTCCGGTCCAGAACAAGCTTGATGACGTTTACGCCTTGATCAAATTCTTGCGTCTAGATCCCTTCGACGACAAGAACATTTGGACAGAATTTATCGGGACCCCTGTCAAATACGGACAATCATTGGGCGTTGCCCGACTGCAAACCATCATGAAGTGCATTACCCTCCGCCGCACCAAAGAAACAGAAACCTCTGATGGAAACAAAATTCTCAATCTTCCACCTCGTCGAGACGAACTCCGGTATCTCAAATTCGATTCACGGGAGCAATCGATTTACGACCAGTTCTTCACGGAATCCAAAGCTGAGTTCAACGAGTTGTCGAACAAAAATGAAGTTATGAAGAATTACGTGGGGATTTTGCAGAAGATTTTGCGCTTACGGCAAATTTGTGATCATTTTGAGCTTGTCGAGGGCAAGGGATTTGGAGGCCTCCAACCGACGGGACCCAGCAGTTATGAGGACCTCGCGGCTGCGATTGAACGAGAGGGTCTCAACCCGTCCCGTGCTGCTGCAATCGTTGCACTGCTGAGGGAAGCGGCGACAACGCAATGCGTTGAATGTGGCGAGGAACTTTGCATTTCCCCAGACGCTCAACAGATCACTGAAGGTGGGCTATGTGTTGACGACGGACCATCGGCAGCCAAACGCGGTCGGAAGGCAAAGTGGCCAACGTCTCGCGCCCCGACAAGGACCAATAGCCCATCAACTTCTTCTCTCATCCTAACTCGCTGTCAGCACCTTTTCTGCGTTGCATGCTATCGGTTATGCGTATGTCCTGGGTGGCCAGAAGTGCCCCCGGATACCCAACGGTCTTGTTCTGCTTGTCAGACCGGACTTTCCCCCCAAGACGCTATACAAGTACGGCCTGACTGCCAACCCCTGGACTTGTCGTCCAGAAAGAAATCTGGAAAGCGGGCAAAGAAGTCGAAGGGGACTGGCCCAGAGAAATTTACTCCGTCAACGAAAGTCAAGGCTTTACTTGGTGATCTTATCCAATTCTCCAAGGCAAATCCATATTCCGCCAATTATGATCCTGACTCGATCGAAGTGGAGATGGTAGATGGCGAGGGAAAACGGGTCGACGATGGAATTGTCAAGACCGTGGTATTGTAAGTAGCAATTCTATATTCGAGGGGAAGCTGATGTGCCCTCTAGTTCGCAATGGACCACCATGCTCGATAAGTATGGCTGTGCTTTGTTTACCTTGAAGAACCATGTCCTCATGAAGCTTTTTCAGGATTGAAGACGCACTGGATGCTGCTGGAATTCGTTATGAGCGTTTGGATGGTACTATGAAACGTGACGATCGGACAAGAGCTATGGATGCCTTGAAATATGACCCAGCGTGTGAAATCTTGCTTGTCAGCCTAAAGGCTGGTGGTGTCGGATTGAATCTCACTGCTGCGCAGCGAGTTTACCTGATGGACCCCTACTGGTATTTACTTCTTTTGAACCTTCGTCCCAGACGCTTAAGCACGTGCCACAGGAACCCGGCGGTAGAGAACCAGGCTGTTGACCGGATCGTACGCTACCGTTTGGTGCACACAGCTGTACCCTGACCTAACTCACTATTTGACCCACAGCACCGCCTAGGGCAAACACGCCCCGTTACAACAGTCAAACTCATCATTGAAAACTCTATAGAGGATCGCCTACTGGAAGTTCAGCGGAAAAAGACTGAGCTGGCCAATATGACTTTGGGTCAGAACTTTAGCAAGGCTGACATGCTGCAACGGCGGATGGAGGAATTGAACCAACTGTTCGGGTGATAAATTATGTTGATGCACGCGTGCCTACGTTTACTCCATCTTGATGAGATCCTTATTATCCGACATCACTGTAATCCTTACTCGTACAGCATGCTGTAATTATGTAGACGACTTTGGAGAGCCTGTAGCCACGTATACGGTACCTCGCCACTTCAAAACGCAAACTGAGCTGCGTTTTTTCGTCGCCACAAGGCATAGACAAACATTTGGCTGACGAAAAGACCAAGCGTTATTCCGATGGCAACCCGAATCATACGTATGGCCAGAGAAAAACCTGACGAGTACTGCTCCGTCGAGCTTGGGTCGGTATCGATGAGCCCACCTCCCTGCGCGATGCCAGACTGTAAGGGAAAATTATGAGGAGGCAAGCACAGTACCATCTGTCTACGTACGGGCACAAGAAAAAGAACACCTGTAACCATCGAGGTAAAGGCCGTCCCATGAACGATCCGCGAATAGAAATTGCCGAGTAGACCGATGATCAAGGCCCCAAAGGCGGATACGAGGTCACCGTTATCAGGCAAGAAGACATTACCGAGCTTATTGGCGATGAACGCCAAGCATGCCAAGATGACCATCACCAAAAGCTGCCAGCTCCAAAATGTCTGCATGTTTGCCAGTGACGAAGCAACGGAGTAGGTTGGGACAAGGACGGGCAAGAGCCACCACGGAAGAGGCTGTCGCCACCACGGCCAGTTTGGTTCCCTGTGACATCCTTGGGAACACCGTTGGCCATTACGGTACAGCAAGGCAGTATGAGCTTACTGTACCTCTTAGCAAATAGTTCCTGTCAAGGGACGCAGCTTTGGCGAACCCAAATACCGCCTCTCCAAGTGGAAAAGTGCCATTCTGAGCCTGAAAGTGACCATGTAGCACTCTATAACTTGGCGTCTGGTTCTTCTCGAGAGCTCGCCGTGCACGGGGATCGATAACAAGATAAATGTCGGATCCAATAGCCAATCCGAAACCCTGGCAAGGACATTCCGATGTCAGAAAAGCGCGGAACCAAAACGTTTCCAACCCTACCAAAAAGAGTGTGTATATGATCGCGTAAACCATCCTTACAGATCCACACAGGATGTTGCGAGACGTCAGTTCCAGAGCGCTGATGACTGAGGGCCAATCGGTGGGAATTAGCCGTGTGAAGTCTGAAACACTCACGTATGGTGAAACCTGGCAGGATGAGAACGACGCCAGCGGCGGAGATGGCGTTGTAACAAAATAGATCTCCGGGGATCGTACTCAATGCTCGTGAGACGAAGGAGACAATAATCGCGATTGATATCCTATCAGCCGGTCAACAGGAATGCCTTGGTACCGGTAGTCGGATGCGACTCACTCATACACATTCGCATACGTGGCACTCTTGGACGCAGTATTGAGACCCAAATACTGGAGAACGCAGGCGCACAGTCCAGATATCCACATGTCGATGATAGAGCCTCCGAATACCATGGCGGATATCATGGAAGCCGTGAGGAAGGCAAAGAGACACCGCGGCCAGAGTGAGTAGGTTACGCGAGCGCCAAGTATCTCTTTAAGCTCCTGTGTTCCGTCTTCAACCGAGATCTTGTCATGTAGTACCCTGCGATAGACGAGGTGAACCTGGTGCAGCGGGGTTAATGCGATTTGGCCCTTGGCCTTGACAAAGTGAGTTTCGACGGAGGCCACGTCTTCATCTCCAAACGTAACAATGATGACATCTGGAATGTGCACAAAGGCTGCTTTGGCACCAAGTATATCGGACGCTGTGCTTAGCTGCGTGTCGATGCGGTGAGAGGGTGAGCCAAACGTCAGCAAGCACTTTGCTAACGTGAGCATGAATTTGCGGCGTTTGTCGAGTTCTGGATGTCGTGTCACCATCAACTTGACGGGTGCAAGTTTCAAGGTCATACCTTGTATATGTTTGACGACTCTCGCTTGCGTTTTGTTCCGCTTCATGACGCTAAGTCGCTGTTTTCCCCCTCGATAAAACCTTCGACCTTCCACATCTACGAGAAATGGTACACTCGAGGCGAGGGCCGCAGCGCGAAGTGCTGCATGATCGCGAGGACCGTTGTCCTCAGGCACGTCGAACGAGCTCGGCCAGTTTGGTTGCGACTGTGCCGTCTTTGCTTCGCTGAATAATTCGTCATCCAGCGATGGCAGAACTTTCGAGCGACCGGACAAGGAGAACAAACGCCTCCTCTTGGGGTGCCCTCCAGCTTCTTCGGGTTTACCAACCAGCTGATACGGATCTGCTCCTAGTTGTCGTCCGCCAGTCCTAGAGTGAATGGTGGGAGAGTTCGCGGGACTCTCGCGATCGGTGGGGGTCCGAGGAAAGTCGATCTTTCTGGATATCTCGGGTTGGTTGCGCTGTTTCGCTGGGCTACTCGACATGACAAGGCAACGGGGAGCGACTCAAGAAGTTGTCAAGGAAGAGAACCGTTAGTGAGGGGGACATAGGTTGGCGTCCTACTATTTAGACTGGCATGATTGGTCCAAGTTTCAATCAGACCAAGTCTTCAGAAACACCTGCATGATGAGAATATATAGCAGCTTTCGGTAGATTGTACAGGACGAGAGGCACACGACAATAATACTAGACACTGTCTCTGAGGATTTTCACCATATTTGTGGAGCAGGAGGGAGATAATCCGTTGGGAGAAGAAAGGCATTCATGCCTTGCTGCGAGAACGTGCTACCGCCTAGGCTTTGGTCAGATATCCACACAGGCAACTGTTCGGTGGAAGTCATTTCAAATCCCCTCCAGATGTTGTCCACATCAGTGACGTGGTGGGGCATCATTCCCATTTGCATTTGCGGTATCGCTTCGGCGCTTGCAAACGACGGATCATATGTAGGCGAGAATGACTCGTGGGTCATTGCACCTAGGTGCTGCTGTTCAACTGCCAGGGGCGTCGCACGTTGAGGTTCACGTGGGATCGTCGGGGAAAGTGTACTAGACGTCGCTCTCCGTTTCTGCCCTCTCTTGAGCATGAGGTGGAGTGTTAGAGCGTAACGCTTCCCAGGGACTGGATTGACAATGTGAGAAAATTACACACGCGCAACCGGGGGGCATACTTTGAGACATCAAAGCTGCCAATCGTTCGACTTGCGGTCGGACGTCCTGTACGTTGCAATCATTCGGGCTAAAAAGGGTAAATCATGAACTTGAGAGCTTAGGCAGGGACTGGTGGTACTTACAATAGGCGAGACAGTCTTAGAAGAAAAGAGGCAGTAAACGTAGCAGTAGCATGTGTGTAGTGGACGGCTACAGCGGGTTATACATCGCGAACATGGAAAACAGGTCGACTCACCGTATTTCATGCCTTCGCTGTACGAAGGAGAGCCGACAGTGATGTCTAACCCCTGGCGGGCAATCTGAATGGAACGAATGGCGAGATCCCTTTGTGCTGCAGGCATCTTCTGCACGTCTTCCGGACCATTGATACCCCGTAATGCTGTTGCATTGTGAAATAACTCCGCATGTAGTTTTTGAATCTGCAGGCTTTGACGATAAAAAGCTAACAACGGCAGCATTATGGTAGCTGCATAACCAACCAATAACCGCGGCTCACCTGCATCTTCATACTTCTGGGAGAAGGCCTGGTCCCATGTCTTGTACCAATTTTGAAAGTCTGAATCGGCTCGTTGGAGCACCTCAAACGTAACTTCATCCACGGGACGGTCGAAAGGTGAAAGTTGGTTGTTAACCCTCTCTCGAATCGCCATGAGCTCCACGGTGGAGACGAGACGCATATCATCCTCGACTGCGAGAGGATGTTGTAAAAGTAGACGACATTGCCAGATACCCTCATCGTCCCTTAGGATAGCTGGACGGCCAGTACCATAGGACAACCTAAAACGGTGTTTGTGGCCACACCTTTGATGCATCTGAGAATACTTACTGATGCTCGAAGAGGTACAAACAAAACCATGTACGGGAGGCAATGACCAGATCACGGTCATCGGACCCATCCATGCTCTTTGATCTGTTCTGCATCCGGCGAAGCAGCTTTGGCCATGCTTCATGCAATGCTATCACCTCCGTGAGACTAGGGTTGAAAGAACATGAGAAAGCAAGCTGACAAAGTTCCATTGCCATCCGTAAGGCATGACCGCCACTCAGCCAACCATTATCCGACCATCCCGAAACGAGAACTAGACAAACATTGTCAAAACAAATAGCATTCGACGTTGCAGGCTCACTCATGGCTTGAATCGCTTCCACTCGAGTCACAGGGGAGAAGAGAGTGGCACGCGATATGTTCTGGACTGCGTCCAAGCTTCGACTATATGTTTCACTTGGTGTTCCTGGGAATAGATCATGAGAATATTCGACGGATGAAGAGTGAACTGACCTCCTCCATCACGCACGCGAGCTCCGACCATGCAAATGGCATCTACTGCAAACGGAGAACGGTGGTGAAGGGCATCAAAAGTGTCGACCTGAGAATCAAAGACGGGCAGGAATGTAGAGCAACCAGCATAAAATCTACCAGAACGAATTAGTTACAATGCAAGACGTGCAAGGTAGGATTGTACATTCGGAATAACTCGCGAGCCTCGTGCTCAGGTACAAGGTTCTGCGTGACGACTGCGCGAATTCATGTTGAGCTTTATAGTCGTCGAGTCTAGACACCCACCATCTGGAAATACCAATCCGCGTGGAATTTTGTGGCGGATCTTTCTCCTTTTCGTGGGGCGACTCTGATGCTCAGGGGAAGGGGTTCTGGTTCTGCTCTGGGGTTCGCTGCTCGCTTCACCACTCTCCTTGACGAGACGTAATCAGGTTGTTCAATCAAAGGGGTACCGGTACTAACCTTGGCAGCCCTCTCAATGGCGACGTCCGCCAGGCCACGCAAGACCTCCCAAGGAGCGACTAGACCTGAAGCTGGGAGTTCCCCATTGTCGTCGTCCTCGGCCTCGGACGAATCGGTGATATCTGATGTAGGTGGAAAAGTGCGTTTTGCACCTGGAGGTGCAGGAACGTGATAGCCCCTGCTACTGTGAGAGCGTTGGGGGTCATCAATAAATCGTGCGGCGGAAGAACCTTGGGCGCCAATCGCGCCGATGCTTGAAAAGGGAGGAAGGACGGCTCCGGAAGCAGTAAAGGAAAATGGCTGTCCGGCAGAATTGGTATATGAAGACGAGGATTGTGGGGGATGGAAGTCGGCGGACGGGGGGACATGGGATGGCTGAGAACCACAGGACCGAACGTCTCGATGGGGAGGGTTGAGGATGGGTGGGATGGACGAATGGTACGCTGATGGTGATTGGGGGCGGCGGTGGATGTTGGGGTCGTTGATGTGTGAACCGTTTGGGGTCGCAGAGACGGGTGGAGAGGCCATAGCGGGAACGGTGGGAGACTGAGTGTATTGACCCTGAGAGAATGCGGAGGGAGAGCGATGGCTGAAGGGAGCTGTTCCGCGCAAATGGGCGACGATTTCGAGGAGTGTGTTCTGAATTGCGGCCTGTGTGACTCTGATATCGGCTACGTGGGTCTCGAGACTGCGTATTCGCCTAGAGAGAGATAAGGAAGGGCAAGTGGAGGTGGAGAGGACATACTCTAGACCTGCTTCGCCGGTGAGGGTTGCCTCTCTGGATGGTTTTTCGAAGAGACAATCCAAGCCGGCATGACGACAGCGGCGGCAGGGGGGGTTGTCTGCGCCCTCGCAGCGCATTTTCTGTTTGCGACAGGCATTCTGCGTGGGCCAAGGTGAGCAAGGATAGAGTGTGGAATGGGAATATGCCTACACAAGCGCCTTTTGGGAAAGTGAGCGTGTGTGGAGTGAGAGAGGGGAAATGAACATACGGGGTACGCGGTTGAGTGTCTTTGGTTTTACGTCGGGTTTCTTGGAGGGATCGTCTTGCATCTTGGTCGACGGTGGATCCATGAGAAGAGGGTCTGGCAAACAGCCGTCAATAAAACTCGAGCGTGTCCCGCCCATGTTACGTGGCGACAGGGCAGGGCCGTTCAAGCGCTGACCAGACCGACTCACCGTGAGTCCGTCGCAACACAAAACAGCGCTTCAGAAGATCACGTGGAATCATGTTCGTCTCTCTCATCTCTCACATCCTCTGGTACGTCTTCTCCTCCTCCTCCTCCCCGTCCTCACACCCCGCCACAGCGCCTGGTTTGCGTTCGCCCTTCCCTGCTACTCCACCTACAAGGCTCTCACACACCCCGCTTCCCCTGACACCCTTCAGGCACTGGCCACGTATTGGGCTGTCATCGGTGCGTTCATCGCATTCGAGCACACCCTCGGCCTTTTCTTGTCTTGGTCAGTCCTTCCTTTTTCACCCGGTCCCTCGTCCTGAAACGCACCCCAGGCTGCCCTTCTACTGGGAATTGAGAACCATATTTTTGCTCTACATCTCGCTCCCCCAGACGAGCGTACGTCCTCTCCTTTCCATACGTGCCCCTCCCTCTTCACATCCCCTCTCCAGGGCTCCACCTATATCTACAACACCTACTTGGAGCCATGGTTCTCCAAGAACGAAGCAGACTTTGACGTTGCCATGGCTTCCGCAAACACGAATGCCATCGCGTTTTGTCGCACTCGCATCAGTGCCCTCTTTGACCTCGTCTGGGGTTTCGTGAACAAGACAGCCCCCTCCACCGGTGACGCACAACAGCCCGCCGTCGACCATCTCAAGGGGCTTTGGACTGCCTACGGACCCTCCGTCTTGGCCGCATTCGCTCCCAAGGACGCAAGCGATGCACACGTCAGCAGCACTGCCCACGCAGACGTCCATCAGCCATACTCGACCAACTGAAATGTGTCTGATACCTGATCAGCTACCAACCTCTTTCGTTATTTATCCTAGTCGTGTATACCACAGATTCAGTGTCATATAGACTAGTGACCAACCGATGATCCAAGTCGATGCCTCTTAAAGGCAGTTTCGACATCGCTCGAGGTATACTCCATCGATGTACCACTGTCAGCATAACACTCTGCCATCCTCGCACTGAAACTCTCAGTCATCCGTTGTAACTCTTCTTCGCACGCCTTCCATACCCCAACCATCACTGTACCTGCTGCGATCCCGCTGCTCTCCTCTCTCGTCGTCGTCTCCTCCGCTTCCGTAAAGTGCTTTTCCACTCGTCGGAAAAGCACATCAATATGCTTGCGAACGTCCTTGCCATCAAACTCCTTCAGCACTTTCTTCAAAGACGATTTACTATAATGAGAGTTCTTTTGAACTTCACTCGGCGCTGTCGTCTTTAAGAGCCTCTCCAGCCCCTCAAAGAACTCCTGTAAATTCACCGTTAGCTCGTGTGCTGCACAAACGGTCCTACGCACAATCAATTTGGCAAACGGTCTCCTGAGCACGATCCTGACATATGCAGCCAAGTTCTCGTTGTAGATAGTCTCAGCTTGCTTCAGGAACCCGACGACCGAACCAGTTTCCAATTGAGAAATCTCGGCAACAAAGTAATGCATGTTTTCTGCACGGATCAATGGTATACGTCGAGACTTGCAGATCACACTCACCAACAATCAACACGTGATAGTTGAGCTGGCCCTTGTCTTCACCGTCGCCATCCAACGTGGCCATGTGCTTCAAGCTCTCGAACATGCTGTGCACGATTTTCTCGTATGCCGAGTCAACATGTGCTCGAATCTCCAGCCCATCCGCGCCGATCAGCTGTTGCTCGACGCGACCCACATAGATTGGGAAGTACTTGATAAAGTGAGCCACGCCTTTCCGTTTCTTACTCGTCAATTTCGTCTCATCGACCATTTTGATCTGCTGGTTCTGACTCGCTTGCATAAGCCATCACGTCCATCTCTTTATCAATCGGCTTGCTTACAATATGTCGATCAAACGTTCCTTTCAGCCGCAGATGTTGTTTTTCTAGTATTTGAAGGAAAAAGGCATTGCCACGTTCATCCGCATCCACCAGGAATCGCTCCAGACAAGCGATAACGCCGACCACCTGCCTGTTCTCGATTTGAGCGCATACGTACATCAACACGGCAGATCCTTACAGTGCATCCCTAGCAACAGCGAGGTCGATCCATTGCTTCAACTCCGTAAGCAGGAAACCGAATATCAAGTCCATGGCGCCGCGCACTAGCTTCGTGGTGGACTGACCAAGACCGGCGCTCCTAGCTGCCTGGCGTCGGAAGTAATTGTCCAGACCAGCATAATCAGCAAACGTTAGACCAGCGTCATTGATCTGAAGAAAGTCTGCGATGAAGTCCCCTTCCCGGTAGATCTGAGGGGTGATCTGGTCCAAGATATATCCGAGGGCCTGTAATCCGAGTGAGAATGAGACCCGAGCTCTCGCATTCGGCAAAGGTACGAACGTCAGCTGCTCCATATTCCTCGCCCGCTTGTCCGCCTCGTTCCCGGGTTCGTGTTTCCACTGGGCCACGCACAATGGTACCCGCACGTCGAATTGCGCCTCCTCTCGCGCTTGTATGATTCGATGCAAAACCTGAAACACGGGTTAAAGTGAAAGGAAGAGACAACACAACAACTTACTTTGTTCCACGTCTTCCTCGGGAGTCTTTTTCAGCAAACCAGCATAAATCGAAAATAACCCCTTCATCTGGGTGTTGTGAAGGTCACTGGCGGCTGAGAAGTATCCCTGCAAATCAGGGGTTTAGTTCCAGAACCTTGTACCAGAAAGTGGCATACAGCACAAAACTTGGAGTACACCGTTTCGTCCATTTCCTTCAGATACAACAGGAGACCAGCATATCTGCCAAGATAGATCTCCATGCCTTGATGGTTATGTATAATTGGTCGTCCACGTCCTTTTGGTCGGGAAATTCCGCCGTTATCATCAAGGATGAGTTTGGACTTGCAATGGTATGAGCCATCTGCATCGTAAGACTACACGATGGATCATGCTGACCTGCGCGACTATCATAATGGAGAGGTAGTCGAATATGCGCTTGCAGAACTGAGCGTTATACGTCCTGTACTCATCCAGCCTTTCCATGGTAGCAGCCATTTCTGAGGACAAGGGTCAGACCACGTGACTTGGACAAATGTAGCCCCGACCTGTATCCTGGCTAGCCTGAAGTGCTTTGTAGAGTTCCGTGGCCGCTTCTTCGAGCCGTTGTATTCCAGTTTGCTTCTCGAGGGATTCCTGGGCAAGTGTAAGTAATGCTTCCTGACTAACTTGGACTGTTTTCTGAGTGTGCGTCGCGTCAGAATAAGTTGGAGGAATGCTAGACGGGTTACACACGAGCAAGTTCTCAAGTTCACTGAGAAGCGTGCCTTGGTTCTGCATTTGGACTTGTAAACCACGTCGTTGCGACTGGATGAAAGAGATATCATCTCCTACAGCCTATCGAACCGATCAGAACAAGAAAAGTGTCGCCATGGTTTACTGACGTTTAAGTGAATCTTGTACGAGGATAACAAGCTGTCCATTGCGTCTACCTCGCCAAGAGCCTCGTCCAAGTATTTGATGACGAGGTTCACCCGATCATCAGATTCCAAGAAAGAGTGTATGTTGGCCTAGCGAGCGAGTCCCTTGTCAGGCCAGAACGATTGCAAGTCAAACGGCCGACCTTGTCCAGTGCCATGAGCTCATCAAGTAAACGAGCTTCGACCAAGTCTGCAGCCCCCCTTGCAGACTTTCGGCCAAACGTATCGTCACTTGCCCATTCATAACCTTCAAGCATTTCCTCGACACTGATCATCGTTGCTTCTGCGGTCTCCTCTGCATCCTCTGCATCCTCTTCTGAGCCCCAGTCACCCGCCACAAGTCGGTCAAGGGCAGCTTGGTTTGCAGGATCGAAGAATGAGACGCGGTTAGTGTGTTCTCGGCGCATCTGCGGAGTCTCGGGAGGCTTTGGGGTCACGGTACTTGACATAGGCTTGTATGCGGATGCGGGCGATTCGGAGTGCGCATGATGGTGTGGTTCCGTCAGATGGCCAGAAGATGGAATTGATGTATGAGGCAAGTCAAGAGATGGCTTGGCAGACGCGTGGCCTGGAGGGACCGAACGCGAGAAAGCAGCCTGAGGACGAGCAGGAGTAAGACTGGATGGAAGAGCCATCGCGGCGCCTGTGGCAGAAGGGGGAAGTGTTGGGATGGATGGTCTACGGCCGATCCTTGGTCTCAAAGCACTGGGCACGCTAGCTAGCGGGGACTGATGCGAAGAGACAGAAGGGGAAGGCGGGCGGAGACCTGGAATGCTGGAGACAACGGACTCCCTCGTGGAATGATTCCTTATTGAACCCGCAGGTGACGCTGAACGGGAGGGGGTCTTGAGGATGCGTGGAGTTTGAAGAGCCTGTGTATTGTCCAGGGGTATGGGCAGGCGGTTTGACAAGGCAACTGGAGGGGAGGAAGGCAAGGGCACGTCGTCGGGCGGTGGGTCTCCGTCTGCCGTAACACTGAGAGAAGTTCGGGTGAGGGATTGGTGCGACTTACTGGATGTCTCATCTACGCCGACTAGATGGAGTGGCGCATCGACAAGGGAACGGAAGAGGTCGACGATGGCTCTGACGAATGCGGTCTGGTCAACAGCATTCTCTGTCTGCCACTTGTATGTCCTCGCGAGGGTGATGTTGAACGAGGACGACTGATTGTGGTGCGTGAACGGAGGGCGGGTGAGATGAGGGAGGACATACGTTGGCGACCTGTATGCCTCTGAGCTCTGCGAGCTTCCAGGTCTTTCCTACGGAGAACGAACCGTTGGTGTTCAGCTTTGACTTGTGTATGAAGCCGGTGCTGTCGGCAGCGCCTGGGAGGCAAGAGTCAGCAGAGATGGAGTTGGGGAGGAGGTGCACGGACGGGAGATGATGATGTAGCGTGGCTTCTTTCCCTGACCTTCGCCCAAGTCCTCCCATATCTTGATGTGGGCGACGTAGGACTCTAGGACGTCGGCGTTGGCGTTGCGCTTGTCAAAGACGGAAGAGATGATGCGCTGCCTTGCGCGATCGTTGTCGGCCATGGTGAGCTCAGAGTTGTACCTAAACGGGTCGATAAGGGTTGTAATTTACATACATACGACGGCCTCCTTGGACTCTGACCGCTTTGTCCACCAGGTCCACACCTCCCAGGTACATATATCTCCTTACCTCGCTGCCCGTCTCCACCATGCTCACCCACCCAGCTTTCTCCATCTCCTCCCGCTCTTCCACTCTGTCGTCACCAGACGCTCTCTCTTCCTTCAATGGACAGGAAGACTGCCTCAACGCCGATAGCCCTATATCGTCCTCCTCCAGAGATGCATCTGTAGACGTGCAAGACCCCATGGATGTCGATGTGCACGTCAGCTCATCACAGGAATCTCTCCACGACACCCTCTCAAGACGGTCCCTCAGAAACCGTGCTATACTCTCAGACAAGTACTCTCTCAGGTTCAGACCAAATCCAGTCCCTCTTTCCACTCGATCAAAGTCACATGCCCGTGGTGCTTCCGATGACAGTCTCAGGAAAAAGGTCCAGAAGCACGCTGGCTCACATCCTACCCCAAAGCCCCATTCCGAACGCGATACAAGAGTTCGCGAGCTCAAGACTCGCGCTCTCGCAATCCCCTCCACAGGCAAGACACCCGCAACGGTCCGCCAGAGAATGGTCATGCAGATGGTTTACGACGAGATCACCCCCTATCCAGATGAAGCCTGGGTGGCCCAACTCGGCATCATCATACAAAGGTACTCGTCCACCCGTCTCTCTCCCACAAGTCATTCTCTTACCCTCTTTCAAGAGAATACCATCAAGTCAAGAATTGGTTTTCCAATCAGCGCCAGAAAGATGCTCGAGACTCCCGGCAAAGTCCACAGCCTTCTGCCTCTTCTAATTTGGAATCCTCGTTGTACAAGATAACGTGCGATGGCCGGGATATGAGGATCCGTGCATCAGCCCTTGACGTGTGCGCGGCTGATGGATGGTCCGATACCTTCTTTGATGAAGTAGTCATGATTCACAATTTCCGTCTCTTGGCAAAGCAAAGTCAGGACGAGGCAAGAGCAGCTCTTCTTGGTTCTCCCGTTGGCACCATGGACCCACCACATACACCATCTCGTCTTTCATGACATTCACTCATCCTTTGTACACATACACATACATCAACCTTGCTCATTTTCCTGTACATTCTAATCATCACTTGCCGTATGTGTATCACTTATAACATGGTCATAATACTCATCGTTGCTGTAAATCACAATCCAGTCGCATTACATCAGATCGGCTCATCCGTGGGCAGGGTTTCATACTGAGATGAAGAATCTCCTTCTTGACACCATAACCATCTCCAGAAGCCCCCATTTCGGGTTCCATCCGTCCCTCTGCTCCGTACCTGCCCAGCCCGCAAAACTTGGTATTGCTTGCCTCTCCACGTAACCTCATTTCCGCATACGGCCAACATCCATATAGGGAGGGCCAATATCTCTCGGATGCACCATGCCCCAATAAACTTCCAGCGTTCATGAGCAGGGAGTGGATAGCCAGCGAGTGATTCGTATACATCCAAGTCAACCCAGAGCCACGCAGCATGGTGGACAGGCAAAAAGATCCACGGCGACACGCCGAACAGGTAGTTGACACTCGCGGCGGCTATGGAACTTGCCACCAAATTCTCCGTAAATGGTTCGAGAATAGTAGCCGCGGGAACCATGTGTTTACGAACACGGATCCATCGAACGCGGCGCCAGACGTAATCGACTAATGTCATTTTGCCTATTACGTTGTGTGCGACGTCGCAGGAAAGGCCGTGTCGAACATCTAGTTCATGCCAAAGGGCACTGGCGATCATGTTGTCCTCAGCCAAGAAAGATCCAAAGGCTGCAAGCCCATACTCGCCCTCCCTGGGATCCGTTTCTTTGCGAGGCTTGAGTGATCCGTTAACCCGCTCCAAGTCGGAACGACGAAAGAGGTTCGATTTGCCCACTACACAAGACTCGATCGCCACAGTGTTGATCGCGAGGTACATTTTGGCGTGGTTGGTGTTCAAAAATGCAGCTTCGGCCCGTGCGCCAAGATATCCCTGGTATTCAGTTGCAAAGGGAACATGATGAACCAGGCCTATGCGCTTCTTGGAAGAATTGTGGAACGCGGATGATTCGTTAAGGGTGTCCACTGCACGTGCAAGCGTTCCAGGTGCAACTGAGATATTGGAATCAATGACCCAGAGGATATCATGGGTGGCCTGTCGGTATGACTTTACAAGGTTGTTTATTTTTGGATTGACGCCAACAATCTCCTCGCCTGTGAACAACACATGAGTTTGTGAAAGATGTATCCTGGCCGTAACACGCGCACCGATGATAATTTTAGCATTTATTTGTGGGTATCCGCTCATCAGCTCTCTGACCACCATAAGAGCCTGGTCATCTTCATCCGCAACAGAGAACAAGATCTCAAAATTCGGGTATTCCTGTAGGAATGTGGACTCCAAGTTCTCGAACAAGTTGGTATCCAAGCCTTTGAGAGGTCGTAGAATGGATACGCCTGGTGCGTCTGGGGACGTTGCAAGAGGAGAGCGGGGACGGAGACGATATCGTCCACGTCTGCAAACGAAGTCAACGCAAACTGACACTTTCTCGAATAGCAGCTACCTTACCCTGTCTTGCATCCTAGCAGGCCAATGGACCACAGCACCACATACCAGCCAAGTCCGATGGCAGAGAGTGCGCCGTAGACGGTGGAACTGCTGAATGTCGGATTTGACATAGTCGACTTCTATATTTGCCAACTCGAGTTGCCAAACAGTTTCAAGGAAACAATCGTCCACAGTGTACGTATTAATAACTAGGCGGGCTCGTCAAGGGAAAAAAGCTGTACGGTATTCTGGTACACAGTTTCTGTGACCCTTTCAAACGGTACCGTGTCATTCAACCTGTACAGTACCCATGCGACCCCTCCAATCGATGATGGCTCGTTTCGACCCTTGACTGCTTTTCCAGGGACAAACGACTCTGGCCGAACCGCCGCAGGAAAATAACGTGAGCGTAGTGATGCTGGCAGAGCATCCAGATGCCCTTTCGAGGCGTGTGTACTTGTCATGGAACACCATGGTGCATCTGCGACAATCAGTTTTAGCATGGACTGCTAACATCACTCTTTGCCTACCAGTTTCAAGCAAGAGTCTGTCCAGACGTATGGTCTTCAATGCTTCTAGATTCTGCTCAGTCTTCATGGAACATCCGTTGACTCCAATGTAAAATCCCATGTCAATCTTTCCCCCCTTTTCATGACTGTCGTAATTTATTGACGCGAAAGGCACTCACAAGCTCTTTGGCCTCTTCACTACTCCCAGTGAAACTGTGCACAACGCCACCTTTTGCACCAACACACCTCCCTCCGTCTTTACCGAACCCTTCCTCTTTAAGAATATTGACCAGATCATCGTGCGCAGCTCGAGAATGGAGAAAAAGAGGTAGGTGATATTTCTTGGCTAATACGAGCTGTGCGCCTGCCGAACATGAAGCTGGATGTCTTGGTCATCTTCAGATTTACACTTGAGACTCACGGAAATGCTTTTGCTGCTCTTCTTTAGATGCAAAACGGGTTCGATCGTAGTCTGTAAAAAGTAAATCATTTTACGTCCCCAGGGCACATGAATTGGCCACCTAGACCACATTCCCCGATCGCAACTACTTTCCCACTTGGCCGCAAATTGTCGCCAATGAGTTTGTCCAAAGCAAGCAAATAAGCATCCGGACCCCCTGGATGCTGATCAAACTCCTTTGAGCGTGTTGGATGACATCCGACGGTTGCATATAGCCCTGAACGAGAGGAGCGTGATGCCAGACAAAGGTGACGGTTTGGGCACCGACCTTTTTGATGCGCAATGTTCAATGCGAGCTCGGACTCATGCAAACTACCCCCTGTGATGATCATTGACTTGACGCCAGCAAGGTATGAACGCTCTAGTATCATGTCAAGGTCATCTTTCGATATGATTGTCAGTATTCTTGCCGTCGCGTTGAATTTGATGGCATGCCTTGGTGTTTTTGCTTGCCGTGGTAGATGCCTCGGAATACGGGGTCAGTAAGGTTTACTATGGTAAGATCAGTATGGATCTTTGGGCGGAATGTCGCTGTGGATACCTCCGATGTCTGATGAGGATATCGTGAGTGGTGACTAGGTGACCAAGATTCCTGACCTATGAAGTGGATCTTATTCCCATCTAACGTAGATTCGCTACCAGTGGTCATGGATATGGTCTTGTTTCGTTGGAGATTGTCTCAGGATTATTTATTTTCGTCGTTGGCACGTGTGGTCATGTGAACCTCGTTGCCAGCAAGCCTTGACTCCAACCCTCATTCGTCTCGCCGCCCGTCCCTGTCTTTTTACCTACCACTCGTCTCTCCTTTACTTGTATTCAGGCCGTGTCACCGGCCCACCATTCAGAATGGCTGCCAATTACTCTTCAGTCAGCAGAAACTCCCCATATGGTTCTGGTGATCCATACTACAACTCGTCCACCGGTTATATCACTCCCCGACAGCCACAGAAGAAAAACGTCAGCAATTGGATCAAGTTCGGCGTCCCCATCGCTGTCCTGGTAATCGCTGGTGCGGTACTTGGTGGGGTTTTCGGCTCCCGTGCCAGCAAGAACGCTTCCGCTAGCAATGCTGCCAGCGCTGCCACCTCCGCCATCCAGGCCAAGAATTCTATTGGCATATATCCAACGGGTACTGATAGCCTTTACATGCTCCCCCTGTACCCCGCTACCGTTCGTATCCTTGACCTTTTCTTCTCGTGTCCTTGATAATTAACCACCTTTACGGGCAGACCAATACTGCAGCCTTCACTAAGCCTACATTCATCTCCACTTCGGATTCCAACCTGTCCTGGCCGCAAGATTCCTTCCAACCTTCCAACCCTAGCCCGACTCAAGTACGCTCTGATCGTCCCCGACTTATCGCACCTTCCTACAAGTGGCAGGCCCTTCCTAATTTGATCAAAAATGATCCATACCTTTCCTCCTGGAATCAAACTATCTTTTTAAATGCTTCACAATATATGGCCCTGCCTCCCGTTCCATATGTCCTGGACAGCGGTAATGGTATTCTGGACCCTGCTCGACAAGTCAAGCAACGCGTCAAGGTATTCTCATACGTTTATCGGATGACCAATGATACAAAATGGCTTGACAGAGTTTGGACTGAGCTCCAGGTTTGTCTATCACATTATATCTAATTTTCGTTATTTCACATGGGATTCCAGAATGCTGCTGGCAACCTGACAGGTGGTTGGGGACCCAATGATAGCACTAAATGGAACCCCACGCATTTCCTGGACACTGCAGAATTAACAGCGGCCTACGCCATTGCGTATGACTGGTTATACAATCAATGGAACCCGGACCAGCTCGCAAGCATCCGTTTCACTATGATCGAATACGGTCTTAGCAATGGTGCTACTGCGTACAACGATGCAAACGATCCATTGTTCTTTGGTTGGTGGCGAAATAACACAGAGGGTAACTGGAACTGCGTTTGTAACAACGGACTCACCATGGGCTCGCTGGCTATCCTCGGAGATGACACCACTGGCATTGCTCAACAGCTCCTCAGCATGACAGCTTCGAACGCCGTTCAGAATTGCGCCCTCGCATCTAGCAGCGATGGTACTTGGTCGGAAACCAATGATTATTGGTACTTTGGTTCGACAGGTCATGCTGAATTGTCGTCCTCCCTCCTCACTGCCACTGGTTCCACGTACAATCTACTTGACGTAAACCCTGGCACGAAGCTCTCCGGGCTCTTCCATATGTACGCCACCGGCCCTGGTTCTTTGTTCAACTACGGCGACACTGGCCCAAACAAGTATACAGCAACCGCGAACCCCTTGCTCTTTTATGGTGAACAATACAACATGCCCCAATACCAGCTCTTTCAGCGCGACCAGGCGGATGCTGCAGATCCGTGGAGCATGTTCTGGTATGACCCATCGGTTGCTGGGGCATTCTGGGATGGTCTCGCTCTCGACCATTTCTTCAGCAACAGCACCGATCAATGGGCTTCAATGCGGTCTTCCTGGACAGACGAGAATGCGCTTTTTGTCGCAGCGAAGGCAGGGACACTTCAGGGCCATCAGACTCACAATGACCTAGATTGTGGTGATTTCGTTGTCGACGCGTTGGGAACTCGTTGGTTTGGAGAACTGGGTGATGGGAATTATCTCGCCGAGGGTTACTTTAGTAACGATACGCAGGGTAGCGAGAGATGGTTATACTATCGCAAGCGGACGGAAGGTCAGAACACGATCCTTGTTGGCGGGGCCAACCAAAACGTGTTGGCCGCCCCGACTACAAACTTTGATTCTTCTGGGACCGTTCAAGGCTCCAGCACTGTGTTCAATGTGCCTAGCGGTTCGACGGCATACTTCACCGCCGATTTGACCAGCGCATACTTTAATACGTAAGTCCATTTCTACTACGATCGATCCAGGGGTTTACATGTGTATAGGACGTCTTTCTCGCGCGGGATTCGTTTGTTAAACAAACGCCAGCAAGTGCTCATCCAAGATGAGATCAACGCGTCGGCATCCATCATGTGGCGAGCACACACCAATGCTTCCGTTGCACTTGGCAACAACAACCTGACTGCGACGTTGACCATCGGATCAGACACGTTGGAGGCTGCGCTATTGAATCCTCCAACAGGGGCTCAATTCTCCGTCATGGATGCTGTACGCTTGTCGACAGACCCACCTACGCCGGCTGCGTGGCCCGATCAGCCGAATCTGGGTGTGACGGTCCTCGTGGTCAGTCTGCCTGCTGGTCAGTATACACTTGAGATTCTTTTGAATCCCCAGTGGCCGGGTGTGTCAAGCTCGTCATACGTGCAGCCAAGCAGTGTTCCGCTCAGCCAGTGGTCGTTGACCAGCCACCCCTAGCGTGGTTTGCGGTTGGTTTGGAAGCGGACCTTTTGGACTCTTTTATCGCAGAGACTTTGGTAGATTAGGGGACGAGAGGACAGTAGCCCAAAGTACTTTGGTTATGAGTTGTAACTTGGATATGGATTTGGATTTTTGGTCCTTTGGTTGTGATGGACGGATTAGGAAATGACTAGACAGCTGGCGGTTGACAAGGACTGGCCAAACTGTTGCACCACTCTTTCAGCATTCACCGTCCGTCCAAGTCTCTCCTTGTACACGCTCCTTCCAACACGCCCATCGTCTAGACAAAAATTTAGCCGTCCCAGATGGCAACGCTCAGCTTTATTCTCCTTCTCTATCTCTCCCTCGTTTTGGCAGTCGCTGCCTCTGCCAACCGCGACACGTTTGGCCTCCACCGCCGTGACCATGCCGACCTCGGTCGTCTCGTCAAGAAACGGTCCCCCCTCGATATCTTGGGTCAGCCTGCCGCTCAACCATCCTCGGCTTCTCAGCCCACTCAACCCACCTCATCCGTGGCTCAAACGACACCCGTGAATTCGGCACCGGTCCCGAAGACCTCAGAATCCGCTTCTGCGTCAGCGGTGAGCCCCACTTCTCTAATATTCATGTCATCTGGGTTACTGAAGAAATCATTTCGTAGAGCCCTTCCACGAGTGGTCTGTTGAGTTCTATTTTGGGTGGGCTTCAACCTACCCAGTCGAGTTCTACATCATCTACCCCCTCCAGCACTTTGTCCTCCACATCGAGCTCTTCATCCAGCACGCCTCAAACCTCAGCCCATACTGGCAACACACCTGCCACGACTCCACCTCAGTCCATCGTATACCTGACTAGCAGCAGCGCGCCAACACCCACACAGACTAGCTCAACCTCGTCCTCTGTAGGCATCCCACATGCGGCATTGACAGTTCTCATCGTCATCGCCGCGTCTGTCGGAGCTGCGGTCATCGCGTGGACCATCATCCGCAAGTGGAAGTTTAGACCATCCTCTGATTTCGAGGGTCGCATGCAGCCCATCGACTGGCAGCCTGATGGGAGCAATGAGAATGCTAATATCCCAGGCCACCATCGCCCATTGTCTCGTGCATCTTCATTCCACTCGGGCTCCGCGAATCCTCACACCGACGAATTGCGTGGTGGATATGGTGCCACAACACTCAACCCTATCCCTGACCACGACTTCACTGCTGGCGCAGCACATCTCGCCCCAGTTGGCGGCTACGCGGACCTTGCTCGAGGCCCCAGTCCACAGCCAATGATGCAAGAGTCCTTTGGAGGGGCACCCAGCATCAACCGACCCGTTCAGTATGATCAATACGGTGTCCCTGTTTACCATGGGTACAGTGGATATTAAGCTCAGACAGAGGCTCGTGGCTTTGCAGAGTGGGTAGCGTTGGCCCGTATTTTTATTCACATTCATCAATTTCATCTGCTTGCTGGACGATGCAATTCGATGCTTTTTTTCATTTGGTTCCTTGATTGGGATATCATCTAATTTTGTGCATTCATACCCACATACCTTTTTCCTTTGTTTCCATATACCTAACCCCTCCTATGCGCGTAAATACAGGCTTCTTTGATCGGCACTCATCCCTGGTACAGTCGAGGTACACGTGCAGTGTCATTCACTAGGATGTGTATCAATCATTGTATCCATCCCTTTATCCACCTGTGATACACAATACTACCTAGGGGTATGAGGATTATAGTGATCGTAGCTATCAACAATCCAATCGCCTTCATGTTCCAAAAGTCCCTCTGTGCAGCATAGGTTGGCTTGGCAGAGCGTACGTTTCTGTCGTCGAGCTTAGTATTTGCGAACAGGCTCTCGAGGCCCGTGGGATGTTCAGGGGGGAAAAACCGCTGTGGACGCAGCCAAGCACCGTCATGATCGTCTACCACGTTCTTGACCTTGACGGGAGACAGGTGGGTCGGCGTCCAATCCATCGCGTCTTCGTCTGGACTTTCATCGATTTCGATTGGGGATGCTTGGGAGGCAGTCGGGGGAGGGGTAGAAGAGACCAAGGAAGGACGACCAAATACCGGGTTGGTAGGAGACATGAGAGGCTTAGAGGAAAGTGTGAGGGAGGCGAGTAGGTCTGGTTCGTTGCTGAGCGGTGCAGTAGGCATGGGGGAGGCACGTGCACTGTGCGCAGATGATTCGGGAGTACCACGCAGGGGGGTTGTTTCAATGAGGCGGATCGTGGGAGGCCGTTGTAGATGCAGGATGGTGAACGACGATGAGAATACCTATTTTCGTTTGCGTTGATAGCCAAAGAACCAGATGAAAGGGTAACATACCAGGAATTCAACAAGGAGTGATAGTGAACAATATGTGCTAACGCGACGCGATAACGGATAGGCAGAGATATGGAGATAATCCCAAGATGAAGATTGCCGTGGGAGAACAAGGAGTATGGATGTAGCGAATCTAGAGAACCAGGAGAGTACCTGAAGGATCTTGTGCAACGTGAGTCTCTCGACTTGGATAAATCATGACGCGGGACTTACAACGTAACGAGTCTTTCCTTTAATGCGGACATCACGTCCCTGCACTCTTGCTTTCTTAAAACGATAGTAGGTTGGGTCCCAGGCAGTGTAAAAGAAAGAGAAAAGACAGAAAACGGGGAGTATAGGAATGACTCTAGCAAGCGAATGCGGGAAATCGTAACCACGGATCGCTAGGAGGCGGGATGAGCAGAACTCGACGTGCGGGGCGATTATACCCACCTGCTGCATGAGCAGAAAGTACAGACAGGAGGGTGGTCCACCACAAGACACCCCTTACTTGCCAGATGGTAAGTTGCAATCCCAGCCTCTCGCGGTCTTTTGCAGAGCCGGATGCGAATCGTTGTCTTTCTTTTCCTTTGCTTTCCTTGAGCCAGCCACCCAGGGCTTTCGTCCGAGCCATCTGATTCTTCTGTTCTATCTCGTCTTGGACTGCGGGTTGGCAATTCGCACAGACGGGAGGATAACGCACGTGCAACGATTCACGATACGCAGGGAGTTGTTCTAGGCGCTGAGCATAATCAGGGTGCTGTAAAATAGTGGTGGGAGTTGATGGAGTGAGACGCGGATTGCCGAAAAGAACTTGCCTGTGGGGGTGGCAGATAATTTGAGAGGAGGTTGACGAGAAGCATCTGGTTTGTTTGACAGGTGTGGCAGAATGGAGGCTTGGTGTATGTGGATGGGAGTCTGTCCTTGTTCGGGGAAGCTGTGGAGGCGAATGAGCAGCAGTGGAGACGAACGAGTGCAAGGGGAGACAGACCGCGCTTTGCAAAGGAGGACGCGTTCAGATTCTCGTCGTGCATGGCTGGTTCATCAGACATGATTTCGCCATTGGCGTCAAATCTGTTCCAGCAGCCACAGTGGGGGCAGCGGTAGGAACTGGAGTCTGCGGGGGCGGGACTGACCGCTGACAAGCAGAAGAAGCAAGCCAGATTGCTGGACCGGCGAAGAAAGGAGGTTGGGGTCATGTTCTGTACATGTAGTTGAGTTCGTTCCTCGTTGAACGTGCTTGCTACTGTTTGTAAATTTATAGAAAAGGAAAGTCCAACATGTCCGTCGCTCCGTCGCCGTCGAGTAGTCGCGGAGAGATCATTCTCCAGCCAGCCTACTTCACATCCTCGTCATTCGTCCATGCTGCACGCGCAGACATCGACAGCCTCCTCCAACTCTACTCGCACCAGTACACACCCTCCACCAGCCATCCCTTTACCCTCTTCAAGGACATCTGGCAAGCGCAGGGCTGGCCATGGATCCAGTTCAAGGTCTTTGATGCGCGCTCCCGTGCAGTCTTTCTCAAAGTCGTGATGCGACTTTTCTCAGGTGAGCATTTCCGTTTATTCCTGCAATCCCCGCTATAGATTCCAGAACACATCCGTGGTGGGGAGCCACCCCTGAACCGTGCTGCAGCCTTGTTTGGTCTGTACACGGTATTCTCCACACAGCCGTCGATCTCGGCACCGCCGTTGCATTCCGCTGCGCAGGTACAAGTAACATGGGGTACGCATGCTCCCCAGACTTTTTCCCCTCGTGTGCCTGACGTCACACAAGATCTCTACCGGGACATAGTGATGCTCCCCGACGCACTGGATGCAGAGTTTTTGCGTCCTATTCGACCACATGTCGTCTATGTACAGTCGGAGCTGCTGCAGGCACAAGCATTTCACATCCTGCCACACGCAGAGACACATCCACTGAACCCTCGAGCTCTGCCACGGGAAGTGGTCATCGAGGACGCAGAAGCCACGACGTCGACGGCACAAGGGCGCAAGAAAAAGGGACGTCCCTCGAGACGCGAGAGGATCAAGAAGGCACGAGATTCCCTCGTGGCGCTGGACGGGTGGCGTGAGGACGTGTTGGGGTCGCAGCCAAGTGTGGCACGGGGGCGCTACGTGATGGCAAAGTCTGCGCTTATGGATGCGATTGGCGGGGACGCGGGATGGGAGGGAATGTTGAGAGACGCGAACGCGATGGTGGTGGAGCGTATGGAGACCATCACGGGGCTATTATAAGGATTAGTCTCCCACGGCTGTTCTTGTTCTTGGTCGTCGTCGTCGTCGTCGTCGTCGTTCTGTATTTCTTGTCTCCACCACCGCTCGTTAATATTCATGGCTTTTCGTCCTCCTGATAATACCCAGCGCCGCTTCTACGCCCAGGCTGCGTCGAACGCGCCGTCCACCGCAAGTCTCCTTCCCCCTTCTGGAAGAGCTCCCCAAATCGTGCAGGCCGCGTTCGCGAGTGCTCCTCCATCCATTCGAACCGTCTCCAGTACCTACTCTCTCGTGCGTTTTCTTCACTTTCTCGCTCGCCCCCACCCACTCATTAGCCTAGAACGACTCCCCTTATTCCGGCGCAGCCGCAGGCCGGTTATATGCCTCCCAAGTGCAGTCCATCTCCGACAAGGTATACCCTCTTTTCCTGCCTTTCACACAGTCTAATCCCTTCTCTCCAGTTCTCCCTCTCACCTGACCCCCAATCTTGGGGCACTGATCTCTCTCCAAATCACCCCGAGCCCGATGACTTTCTCCACAATCCCGATCCACGGCGCGATAGAAAGTGTGACCGCGGCGGTAGCGTCCTTACTTGCAGAGGTCTATCCAACCTTGGCTGTCTGGTCTTTCTTGCCGTCGGTCTCGTCGCTTTGTTGTACGTCCCTTTTATCCATTCTGACTTCTCCTTGACCCCATCTTCAGTGCCGGATACCCCTTGATTTCCTATTTCACCAAACGCTCCCTCTCTTACGCGGGAGGGTTTAATCTAGGCGGTATTAACGCCAGTGGCCAGGTAAGGGACAATATACTTTATTGCCTACACGACTCTTATTCTCCTAGATTCCTACCCTACCCAACAACGTTGGTCTAATTGACATCGCCACCCCAGCCTGGGCGCACACGGCTAAATCTTTTGCCGATGGTTCAGATTGGCAACTGGTTTTCAGCGACGAATTCGATACTCCCAACCGTACCTTTTGGCCCGGTGACGACCCTTACTGGGAGGCAGTCGATCTTCATTACTGGCAGGTCGGGCCTCAGTTTTTACCTCTCTTCAGGATTGTTCTTGACGGGAAAACCAGACCAACGACTTGGAGTGGTACTACCCTGATCAGGTAACAACCAAGGACGGTGCACTTGAAATTACGATGGTACAACGGCCCAAGAACAACCTCAACTACGTTAGTGCAATGATCTCCACTTGGAACAAGTTTTGTTTCACCGGAGGCATGGTACTAACGTCCGTCACATTACCGGGAGCTAATAACGTAGTTGGTACGTAGAGATGATTGTTCGTATATTATCGTGCGCTGATGTACTTATCATGCCCTCCAGGACTCTGGCCTGCAGGTTTGCACTTGTACGCTCCCTTTTCTGGCGTCGGCACTAACATTTCCCTTCAGTGTGGACGATGGGCAATCTTGGTGTGTATAAGTATTAGATTAATTATTCATCGACTTCAACGCTGCTGCTAGGTCGCGTGGGCTATGGCGCTTCCTTGGAGGGCTTGGTATGGATTGTTCCTTTAATTTGTGTATGACATGTCCTTACAGTTCTCTAGTGGCCCTATTCTTATGACAGTTGTGACGTTGGTACCGTAGCAAACCAGACGTATAATGGGCAACCTCAGGCGGCCACGGTTAACGGCGACCCGTCCCACGGTGGTGCCCTGTCTTACCTTCCCGGTCAACGTCTGTCGAGATGTACTTGTAAAGGTGAACCACATCCTGGACCCGTCCACTCGGACGGAACGTATGTCGGCCGTTCGGCACCAGAGATTGATATTTTTGAATCTCAAGTATGTCATGTCTTCCACACACCACTTGCTCTTGCTTATGGTTATAGATCACGGGTTCCCCACTTCAGGGTCAAGTCTCACAGTCCGCACAATGGGCTGTAAGTGAAGCATGTGTTGAATTACACACTCTGACTTGGCTTTCACGTAGCCCATGAATGCAGCCTATGAGTGGAGGAATACAACAGGCAATTTCGCCATTCCGGACCCGTCTATCACCCAACTGAACCCATACACCGGCGGTATTTTCCAGCAGGCAACGTCAGGGGTGACGACCACAAGTAAGTGCTACCTTCGGGCGTAACATTTGCGATGCACTGAGATTTTGTAGATCAATCCTGCTACGAGTTGGGCTCAGAATGCTTTGCAACGTACGGGTACGAGTATAAACCAGGTAGTTGTTCTCCCTCACACTATCCCTCATTGATGCTGAGCAACATCCCAGGTTACACATCTAATGGCGGTGTAAGTACTATATGCACCCTCTAATCTTCTGGTCTCACAAGAGTATCAGTACATATCCTGGATCACAAATGACCAAGTTGCTTGGACGTTAGATGCAAGCGGGATGACAGCTGATGCACAGACCCAGATTTCGGATAGACCGATTCCGCAGGAGCCCATGGCGCGTCATCACCCTAGTTGCGGGTCGCGCTCTCACTGAAAGCATTTCACAGTATTTAATTGCCAATCTGGGGATATCTCCGAACTTCGCGCCCCCTGATTTCACGGCGCTTACCTTCCCCACAACTATGAGGATAAACTGGATTCGTATTTACCAACCGAAGGATGCGATCAACATCGGTTGTGATCCAAAGGACTTCCCTACCGCTGCTTACATCAACCAGTAAGTGTGCCCTCGCAGTCCTATCATGTGTTCTCACGCATGGGAAGATACATCGATGCATACAGCAACCCGAACCTAACAACATGGGAACAATACGGACAAACGTTCCCGAAAAATACCTTCCTAGGCCAATGCTGAAAGGACTATGTATTCGTCGGACATCTGCTGGCTTGGCCCCATTCGCTTGTGTTTTCAGGATTTTTTTGGAGAGCAGTTCGTCATGTTTTCAAGTCGTTCTTTACTGTACTCGCTTCGGCCCCTTGGAATCTCGTAAATTTGCAACAACAGGCAACATAATAGTTGTCACATTCGGTATTCGTGGCGGGACTCCCTTGCAACGTTACGCTCGGCTATATTAGCAATGAACGTACAACATTTCCGATAGATATTGCTACTTTCATACCAAGAGGATCCCAGAAGAGATACTAGATGAATTAATCATACTGTTCCTGTGGCCTGATTCCGCTCCAACAGAAGCTGGAGTTTCCCCAAGGTGCGCTCCAGCGTGATGATTCCTCCCGCCGTCAGTCGAGACACCGCAAGGTCTTGGTCAGAGTCACCTGTGGAGTTATTCTTACTCTTCTCAATCAGCTGGCGTGCATTGTTGAGGACCTTGGCAAGCCTTCCCTTGGTGTAGTACAGCCAATTGATCTCTGACTGTAAACCACCAAGAGGAATATCGAGCGCTCGGCGGACGAAGCCCCTCGAAAGGACATAGGCCTTTTCGTTGTACAGCCGACTATAAGAAGTTAGCATAATAGAATTTTTGACGCGCGAAAATATGACCTATTGACCATCCCTTCTTCCGTGCCTCTCAGCTTTTCGTACGCGGGCTCACAAAACCACCTAGATGTTTGATTTAGACGACGCCACCGACAAAACACTGAGCTTACGGTTCCTTTACTAGTACGAGACCTTGTATGGAGACAAAAGCCTGTAGTAAACTCGATCTTGACGCACTCCAGGTCTCGGTGCGGTCGCCAGACCATGTTCCTAGGATCGACAGACAAACTTTGCCCTCTTCATAGAGATTGCTAAAAAAAATGTACAGTTGTTTGTTTCACCGTCACTTATAACCTGTTCACTTACGGATTGACTGAAGCAGTTTAACATGCAGTGAGTACATAACAGTGAACCATAAAAGAGCATACACACCTCTCCCATTGCCATTTGTCCAACTGAGGAAATGTGCGATTGGCGGGCTTTGAGGAAAGTTGGAGTCCAACATCCAATCTATGACAAATGGTGCATCCTCATACGGTGTATTTTCTGGCCCGATGATCAAGCATCGCAGAAGATCTGAACGATCCTCATATGCACGCACTATGATAGAGTCTACCAAACGTAGTCAGGATCAAACTTGCTTGTGCCTCACAAACGCCATTTACCTGGTAAACTATTGGAAAGAGCTCGGTACTCTTTGGTGAGGCGAGCGAGGAAAGTCCTTGAAGGTTGATTGGCAGACGTGGAATAGAAGGCGTGGTCGGTAGGAGCAGAAGGTAGGATCTCGAAGCGTCTCCATAACGAATCGTCATCCACTTCAACGGTATCCTTTGTTATGGTATTCACAACTAATTCTTGGCTCATCTCCGGAGACGTAGAGGGTGAGGTAGGGAGTGGCGAGACTGATTCAGCAAGATCCAGCGCAGCGACACTTGGAGGGGGGTTAAGTGAATCATCATCTAGTCCCGGTGATGACTCAGTCTCTGCCCATGGAAGGTCAACGTCCATTTCCTCTGGATCCTCGTCCATTTCCTCCCATTCATCATCGTCGGAATTCTTTTCGTACCGCCAAATACCGTCTGCATCTTGGAGCCAGATACCCTCCGAGTATTCCTCGTTTGAGTCACGTTCTGAGGCTTCTTCATCCCAACCATCATCCTCCATCTGCTCCAGACTATCATATAGTCTTGTTAGTCGTTCCAGAGGCAGCACAGACACCTCCATGTTTGGATGTGTCACTTCCACTGAGCCATTTAGATGGAGCTGTAATCATTGGTTAGACAAAAGCCTTACGCGGTCTCCAAAGCATACCTCAGTGACTTCCCCGAACCATGTGAGAGAGGTGTCATCCGCGCTGGGAAGGGTAACATCATAGAGATAAAGTCGATGAGTGTTACGATTAGCCGCTATCAGCGCTCCTGAATCTGCCATGGTACGTCTCCATCCACTAAGCTCGCCATCGGCTCGCACCGGTGGTTCGCGTACCCATTCCTCGATCTCGCCGATCTTGGGAACTCGTGGAGGTGCAAACCCGTTCGTGGTGTCCACCGGGTGTATGAAGACCGAGTCCCCCCGTCGTACGCCAAAACCGTGGCCATGTAATGCATCGGGACTCGTGTCTCCTGTGCCATTTGGATCGAGTTCTAAGACGGACACCGTTTCCAAAGTACCCGTATCCGCACAACGAATGACAGCGACTCTGTCCGTGGAGTTGACAGACTGGACTATGGCTACACGTTCTTGGTCTTCATTCTTCCATAGTACATGGTCGCCTGGCCTGTTGACATATGTGAGCGGACATCCCCTGACGAAGAATCCAGACAAACCAGCAATCATATTCGTCAACATTCAAGTATGGGATCAGGTCAGTAGATGGTAAGGTCCCTCTCGAGCCATCTTGCCATAGAACAACTACGGTTGTCCGTGTTTCCTGAACACACAGTGTGCGACTGTTAATCTTGCTATTGCCCTCGGTCCCAGTTTCAAACGAAACGATAGGGATGGTCTCGTCGTCGGGAATAGTTACTTTGTCACCCACACGAATATCACCAGACTTTGTCCTTAAAACGGTGAGTTTCGTAAGGTCTTCTCCGTGCCAAAAGCGTTCCGGGCGTCGCTTTTTCAACATAGTGTCACGGTCAAGCTGAGAGATCGAGTCAGAGGAGCAGAAAAAGGCATCAAAGGACCACACCGTCTGGTTCAATGCTAGCCAACATATGGCGAGCACGGTATGCTGGAGATCAACCACAGTGTCATTCACTGAGGGTATTGGAGTGCTTTGACACATGTTGTGAATCCCGTGGAAGGTGAGGGGATGCGGCAAGATATCCTATATAAATTTCTCAATAACACGGTGCCACGGGACGAAATGTTATGCCGTACGAGTCCTTTATCCCCGATTGTAAGGCGCGAGCTTATCTCTGGCATCCGAATAAGGGTACCTGATGCTGAGATGACGAGTTCATCGAAAAGCTGCGGGACTGAACGAAGTGACAGAGCACATTACAAAGGGTGCGTACCTCGATTACCTTGACGGGGGGAGTAAGCTTTGGTTCATGACACATAGAACACGGAAATTTCTTACTTGCCCTATCCAGTCGTCATATGCGACATAGTCTCCCGCATTGACGGTGGTTGCGTGACGAAGGTCCTTGACGTCCCTCCAGCCATTTACAGGCACCCCGCTGATGGCGTGTACGAGCCGGGCTTGTACATGGGTGCTTACTACGACGCCGGAGCAAACGTCGTCGAGACTGCGCTTGCAATAATCCCCTGCCTGAAAAGTGCGATCGACCAGCTCATACTCCGATTCCGGGACGATCTCGCGAAGACCGCCTGGGAGGAAAGACACGCCAACCTCGCCGCGGGATAGGGGACGCATGAGCGGATCCAGGAGGGGGTTTGGAGCAGGAGGAAGGTCTTCTGCATCATGCCAACAGCGCTGAGATGGGGTGTGAGATGGAGCGGAGAGGGAGTGCATGATTTGTTACCAATACAACACCATACGCGTTCGGCCAACCAACGCGCCTAACGATGTCCTCTTGGTAAAACTGGACGATGGTGGATGTGAGTAGGAGAAGTCTACGCGCAGGAAAGTGTAAGGGTACCTTTGTAGACGGAGGCTCGTTTGTGGACGACATTGAAGATGGATGTGAAGGAGGGATAGACGGCGGTGGCATGCGCAGAGTCCATCGGATCACGTGGTTCGATAATACCAGTGGCATCCACACTGGTGCCGGGTCTCACCCACACCGTCATCATGTTAGACTTCCTCCCCGTCGAGATCGTCATCCAGGTGTTCTCGCACCTTGGTCATCGTGACTTGCTTGCTTGTAGCCTCGTGAGTTTCCCATCATATTATCCGTGTTGATCACACGGTTCACACCACATCGTGCCAGGTATGCCGCCCTTTCCGTGCAACTGTGCGAGAAAACGCTTCCTGCCAGTATATAATCGAGATGGCTGTCTCTGGCATGCGAAATGGTCCTCCTAGCGTCATGGGTCACGCCGATCGCTTGACCATACTCCAGGACAGCCAATCCGCATGGCACACCCTACAGTGGACCGATTCGAAAGATGTTCGCATGTTGCAGGGCTCCCTATATGAACTCTATGGCGGTGTATTGGTCCAGTCCGACCATCTGGGCGGTCACGGCCTGGTGTTTCGTCGTCTTCCTTCTCACTACCGTAGCATCAAAGAGCACGTGTGGTCGCTCCACTTGGACTTCACATTACGAGACTTTACGTTGGATCCCGGTCAAGATCTCCTCGTCCTCATTGCACAACCAATTCTTCGGTGAGTCATACATATCTACCACAGCTGGATCTTCACTTCTCTCGAGACCCAGCGCACACGAAGCGCGGATAGAAACCTCGATACACATACGCTCTCTGACGACCGGAAAGGTGCACCCTTTGGCCGTAGGGTCACCTGTGCTTGTACACGACGTGGACCTGCGCACCGCAAACTTGACCTTTCTTGTCCAGATCCACAGCGACCGTGTTGCTGTGCAGTTTGTCAGCCATGGAATTGCACCGTCAGAGCTCGTGGTGTGGAATTGGAAGACAGGAGAGGTGCTTTTGGTGAGACAACAAAGCTATCATTTCGTGCGCTCACTCTGGTTCCCGTGCAGAGCACCTACGGAACCAACTTGATGGCGTTTGCATTTCTTACCAAACGCCTCATTTTGGTAGGTGGCTTTGGAGACGTCACATTCAACCTCCGTCAGCCTCGACTTTTCGTGGTAGACTTGGACTCTAGCAAGGGCGAAAGGACCAACTTTGACGAAGCGGAATATCTCTGTGCTTTTCTATATCCAGCCTGCTACCCTTGGGTTCATCCGCTGAGATTCTTGATCCGGTCAGACCCTTGTACGGACTGGACGCCGCATCCAAGTGTTCAGGTGCCTTTTTCAATTGGACCTGGGCCGAGGCTGTACATTGTGACGATTTGGATCATGCAGGGTGAAGAGATCTCTCCAATCGATCTGTTCGTGCTGTCGGACACATTGCTGGACCACATCAGTACGCTCAGGAAAGGCGAAACTCGGCGTAATTTCGAGTGGTCCAAATGGGGACCCACTGGGACGCGCATGATGGCGCAAGTTCCGCATTCGCATGTTTGGGTATGCTACGTGTTTGGCACTCGATTCAGTTCGATCACTGGCGGCGGGCGAGAAAATCGACATAGGGAGTCGCGGATGTTGGAGGTGTGGGATTTCAACCAGCTTGGGATCAGAAGGGATATCGGACGGGAGGAGGCAGAGTGGTCCGAGGTTGAATGGCACGTTGGAGACACCAGTGTGCTGAGGGGCAAGGTGTTTTTGGGAGAGGTGCGAACGCGGCTGCCGTACCGGGTGTTTCGGAGGAAGCTAGCAGCGCCGTTGGAGGGGGAGCCCGCATTTACAGAAGCAATGTGCAGCGAAGACAGCATCATACTCGTGGATGTAAGTTGGATCTGTTATTTCCGCTGGGAGGGGGTCGACTGAGTCACCATCACTTGCAGGCGCAGGAACGGCACTTTCGGATTTTGACGTTCTGAGGGTTGCAAGGCGGAGATTTTACATTTCTTGCATTGTTTTCGATACATACATGGGGCCAATGGAAATAAATGATCATATGAGGGGAATGTGCGATTGCCGTTCGAGTCGCGGATTGAGCTCACAGCAAATACAGCTCGGAGCCTTGCTGTTAAACCGTCATGTTAAAAACCGCATCTCATCCTCTCCATACCCCAAAGCATGCTCCTCCTCGCTCACTCTCGCATCCTTTGTCGCCAACCATCCCTGCGCGCCTTCTACGCCGTACGTCCCCCCTTCGAGTCTCGCCCACTCACCTCACCCCGTCTTCAGACCATCAGGACTCTCCGCCAACCCCAACCTCCCCCAGAGGGCGATGAGTTTGACCCCTCAGAAAGAGCAAGTCGCCACACTCTTTCCGATCAAGACACCTCTCACCCTTGATCACACAGGATTTCATTCTCTCCATCCTGAGGGCAAACCCCTCCTTGCGCGACACAAAGTCGTATCTAGACAGCTTTGGCATTCCACAGCCACACCGTCATAAAAAATCACCCCTCCCTTCCGTCCTCGATCTCCCAGCTCCTGCCCTCCGCCCCCATAGCCATGCCTCTGCCCAGCAATCGCCGACACAGGATGTCGATATAAAAACAACTCGTGTCATATCTTCAATCCTAAATCCAGTCTACTGTCGTACTGCCTTGGTCAAGCTCCAGGGCCCATTTAGCGACAGGCAGCTCGACAGCATCTCCCGTGGTATGGTATACTTGGAGAAACTTGGCTTGGTCAGTGTCATTGTTCTCGAACATGACAAGCTCCCCAGAGGCGACGACCGCGAGAGAACTGCCATCACAGAAGAAACTAACCGTGTCGTCGCTGCCCTCGAAGCCCAGGGTGCAAAGGCGCGTCCTATCCTCGGCGCGTCCGTTCGCCTGGGACCCAAACCAGGAGATAGTGACACCCCTACCAATGGCATCCCTTTGCTCGAAGCCCATGTCTTCCCTGAAGACCTCGCCCCGATTCGCTCAGCTCTCCGCGCCGGTGAAATCCCTGTCATACCTCCTTTTGCCCTAGATTCGTTCTGCCGTTCTACCCGTGTCAATGCCGATGACATAGTGGCAGCTCTCGCACGTGGAATGGCGGAGGCCGCCGAGCTAGACGCCAAACCCCAGACCCAAAAGCCATCGGAGCCTGATCATGCGGATTACTCAGAGGGTATCAATCTCACTCCTATGCGACTCATGATTATCAATCGGGAAGGAGGCGTACCATCCTATGCACGTTCCGGATATCCCCACCTTTTGGTCAATCTCACATCCGAATACAACTACATCCGAGACACTTTTGATCCCGCATGGCTGAGGGACCGCCCATCCGCGCTTTCAAATTTGGCCCTCGCACACACGTGCCTATCCTACATGCCCCCAACCTCGTCTGCTGTAATGGTATCGCATCGTTCGCCAAGTTCTCTTATAGCCAACCTAATCACCAACAAGCCCGCTGTTTCCTCGAGTCTCCCTCATGCACTCTTACAAGGTAACCGCAAGCTCACCCCCGACACCCCTACTCTTCTCCGCCGCGGTCAACCAATACGGGTCATCCGCGATTTAGCCAATGTTGACAGGGCTAGATTGAACCACTTACTTCAAACCTCCTTCCATCGGACGCTTGACATCGATGCCTTTTATAAACGCCTAGAAAAGTGCCTCGACTTTGTTATAGTTACCGGAGACTACGTTGGCGCAGCCATCGTCACCAACGAGCCCGTCCCGGGTTCATCTTCACCCCCGATATCATACCTGGACAAGTTTGTTGTCTTACCAAGCCATCAAGGCGATGGCACAGTTGACTTCCTTTGGGTTGCCCTCCACGATGAATCATATGGCCTGGGCCACCCTTTCTCCATCAATCCCAACGGGGGCAAGGAAGGCAAAGGAGAAGGTCGTGATCTCGTATGGCGCAGCCGATCAAACAACCCCGTGAACAAGTGGTACTTTGAGCGTAGTACAGGTCACATCCGGATGGGTTCATGGATTCTATTCTGGTGTGACGCTGAGAAACGACTAAAATTAGAAGAAGCACGTTCGGATTCTGGCCTTTCATATATTGAAAATTGGGAATCGGGGAGACTCGAGAAGTGGGCGGAAGTGGTTAATAAAATCCCTTCCGCTTGGAAATAGAGAGGCTCGATCGATCGCAATCGCGCATATATTTCTAGCACAACACGAAGGCGGGTATGTAGTAGCTTACATGGAATGTAAAATATGTCATTTCAAACGTCCTATTCCTCGATGCTCAGTGGCTCGACCGTCTCCTCCTGCGCTTGTCTTTCTTTGGTGGAGGAGAAGATCCGGATGAAGTTGTGGTAAAAGAGACAACCGCGTTCTCTTTGAGTACTTTCACGGCCAAGGCAGGGGCTGTGTTTCCGACCCATTTCCAAGGTTGGTATGTTCCGTCCTTTAGAGTGATGCTTTCGACCAAATGGTTCAAACCTTGGACGACTCGCTGATGGAATCGACCGCAGGTCCATTCGTCAATATTGCGAACAAGAAAATAGACCTGAAGGATGTCACTTGGATCATCCAAGTCCCATTCATGGAACGGTCGGTCAGACATAGAGTCACCGCACGTACGGGGACGCGAATACGGGACCGACACGACCACCTAGGAAAACAACGCTCAATATGCAAAGCCATTCAGACGTTCAGATCAACCCACGGGCTTTCCATCCACTACGTCACACCAATCAATGTGAGCTCGCACTCTCCCGTTTGCCCATATTAGACCAATGACAGGGCTTCTAATGTTCAACGAGCGTAGATGCCGGGCGGCGGAAGCCGTCGCGATGCGATTTTGGCGATATGCATCGTCGGGGAAGGAATGCACTGGCTTCTTGTCCTCCCAGAAGCTGCTCGCGAACTCGAACCCAGGCATGTCAGGAAGCTGAGCACATGGAGTACTCTGATACCGAAATGAGGACCCTCTCGCAGCAGTCCCAGCTCCCGCAACCACTGGAAGATTCTTGAGAACTTTGTATGGGGATTTTGCAGATTGCGATAAAGGGCGCGTCAATGTTGCAGGGAGGAACACTGCACAGTCGGGAGTAGCCGTCTTGGTGTTCAAAACGCGGTGGACATCATCATCTGCAGCAACGCTAGGTGGTCGTGGGAGAGAAACAGAGCACTGCACCCTGATCATTGTCAAATCAAAGTAACTTGAAATAGAGGGCGAAAACTTCTAACCTGAAGACACCGCTCCTGATTGCAGGACTCCGAAAGACATTATAACTAAAATGTTTGTTAGTATAAGCGCGTCGGAAAGTGGAACACTCGGCGAAACATACACACTGGCAACGTAGTCAGCTTCCGACCATCTTTCATTACTAGCCCTCATCTTATGCAGTCTTTTCCATGCGAGGAGTACCGCAGCAATCTCCTCCGTTAGTTCCTCATCCTGAGTTTTTGGGTTACTCGAGAAAAGTTGGGGTGACGTATCGAAGGCCAGCTTCAGGAAGTTGCAAAGTCCCTGACTGGTGTGTCTCGCGGAAAGCTTCTGCACATTGGTAAGTACCAGCCCCACTGTGATGACTCTGAACAAAGACCTTGTCTAACCAAGCTTTGGATATCCGTTTCCCGGTGTCAAAGATCTCCTGAATGTCAGACATGAATTCCTCAGGAATATCTGAAAAGGAGGCTTCTTCGCAGTTTTGGTACGCTGACCAGGTCTCGAAGTTCCGTGCATTGCGCGCAATTCTAAGAACCATCAACCATTGTTGACCAGTTTAATGCGAAGAGGGTCCCCACTCAGATGCAGATAAAGCTCGTTTGTACCCGTTTCCCGTGGACCGCGAGTTCTTCATCAGTGGCTTCGACATTCGAACCAGATGTTCATGTACCTGGAACAACCAGTGTCGTAAGGACGGCGTTATTATTGGATATGGCTCGGGTAATCTACTATCTACACACGGCTGGCTTTGAGTGAGAAATCACAACAAGACCAAGCCACGACTTTCGTGCGATTCCCCCTTTCGTCCTCGGATACCAGATCTCATCAGGTGGGCCAAACTTGTAAAAAGGAACTGCTTTTGAACTCCTGCCATCATCACCATGTTGTCTCCGACCACCCAAACGACTCGGACGAAGCTCTCTCCTGCACAAAGTCTTTTCAAGAGTCTTATGCAGCAGCCCGCCTCACCACTCGGACACCACAGTGCCACAGGAAGTGGGCTTGCAACAAGCTCACCTCACTATTCGCCAAGTACTATTCACGTGGAGAAGCCATCCGAATCTGCTAGCCTGAAAACGAGTTCCGCGCAAGCAAAGATAGCTTGTGTATCGCCGACCATTTCACGCGTTACGCCAATTGCACCACCCAGTACGTCAGCGTCGAGTTCAACAGATTCTGAACGCATCTTGCTGTAGAGCCTATCGAAGACATTTTCCGATACTTCAATCTGTGTAGAACTAGTAGCCCGAACAACGAGATCCAGGTAGGTTGCAAAACGAACAACATGTTTCGATAATCATTCCCCTTCCAACAGGTGTTCGATAAGGTTTCTACCCAGGATTTTGAGACACTAGAAAATATTGGTCTTTCAAACAGACGCGGCCAAAGTGAGTAGATTATTGCTCCGTACTTGACTCGGAATTACAGACCATAGGTCGTCTCATCACCCCGTGACTGGACTACTTATCATCGAAATGCCCACGCCGGCACACGAATTCGCTATTACTGATTTTAGTAGGTTTGTCCAGCCGGCCTTGGACGCACTTCCGATCGACCAATGTATCCGTGTTACCCTAGAACACAACTTAACACTGCGTTCGGCGGTCACTGGGTTTGCCGCGACCCCTGATCTAGCACTTGTCTCCATATCCACCGGGCAAACGTGGTCCAAGAATATCTTTGCGGTGGTGGAGTGTGCCTGTAGCCAAGATCATAACAGCCTAATGCAAAAGATTCGGGACGAGGTTGAGGGGTGGCCGAAGATTACTCTCGTCGTTGCTGTTATTGTCACAGAGGATTGTGACTACAAATCCCCACTTGAAGACTCGCCAACTTGGGATTACTTCGCCCAGCACAAATCCATTCTCTCTCCTCAAGATTTTCTATCCCTCCCCCCTCCCTCTCGGAGCATATCCCCCTTGGCACCATTCTCAGCGAATCTGACATCAATTCCGACTCGGATGATGAACTAGTCCGACTTAACCCCAATGGCATCACCATCGCTGGACACACATGGTGTCACATACGTAGCGTTCAGTACCAGGTTTGGGTTAAAGAAAACGGAGTTTTAGACCTGAATGGTGATAGCGCAAATGGTGTAAGTGATCAGTAGACTCGGATGTGTCTTACAACTGACTCATTTTGTTACTAGTTTTTATATCCTACGATTGAGATGGATGAGGTTGAAGAAGCAATTAGCAGCGGGCTGTTTGCCGTGAAGGACGAGATCATCAATGTAGCCACCAAATCCACCAAGTCCGGGTCCGAGTCCGCTCTACGCAATCTACAGTCGGCCCAGCTCAGGGTAAACTTTGACTGGGCGAAAACTCAAATCACCATCAAGATGGCAGCCGAGCAGACTGCGTTATCGCGTTATGAAACGTGGTTCTACAAGAACTTCTGTGGTACCAAACGTCCACTCTGGGACGATCAATCCTATTGCCCCTCGGAGAGCCAGAGTGGTTCCTCTCTTACATCCTTACAACCCCAGGATGCTGCTCACCCTCGTTATTAGGGTTGGAAGAAACCGTAACTAGATTCCTGGTCTTGCAACAATGAACATTTGTTCGTGTACGTTTCTCTTCTTCTTGTTCACAGTGAGACTACATACGTGTGGCAAAGACGATGTGTCAAGTATCCACTATACATGCTGCGTTGTATTGACAATGTATGTAGTTTTCCGAAGTGTTTTCTTGCTGCACGAAACCACTAGTGAAGTTGCTGTGTGATGACTGGTCAACTCGAAGTCGAATGTCGCGACTAACGAGTCAATTGAGACGGTCGGTTCCGACTTGGACCCCGGAGTCACGACAACACTAGCGCTGACTCGGATTAGAACAAACTGTCCATCACTTTTCGTGATGCCTCAACTCCAAGCTGCATGGATTGGTTAGTATACTCGCAGGATTATTGAGAAGGAATCACCCACAAAGGTAGCAGCATTGGCGGGGAACGCCTGAGGTGTGCGGTATATCAGTAACTCTAACACGTAATGCTGAAATGCCCGACTCACCCTAGCCATGGCAGGTCCAAATCCTTTCCAGAGAGCTGCAAGTCCATCTTGGGCAATGGTCTTTCGCAGGCAGTCAAAGAGACCAGAATATGTACCCGAAGGAGCGGACTGTAGCCTCGATTTCAGCACCTATTACAATCGGTCAATGTTTCGAATAACACATCATAGATCGAACGAACATCTGGGGGTATTACCAAAGACCACATTGCAACACCTGCGGTCCCACCAGCGAAAATGATGGCCCCAAGATTGAGGTCAGAGGCTGCCGATCCAGCTGGCATCAACGCCTTTTTAGTGACCTCGTACGTGGCGAAGTAGCTAAGCTCAATTTTATTAGCTCAGGATCAGACCGAGGAGGGAAAATCAGCGTACGCGGCACTTCCAGGTCCGTCACGAACAAGCGTCGCACCCGTTCCACGGAAGATACTCCGCATACCTCCTTCTTTGTAGAGGTGCCTCATTACATCGAAGACACCCTTGTATTGGGTGCTTGATGTTCCTTGTCCTTGAACCTGTCTTTCTATGAAAAGGAAGATGGCGGACCGACTGCACACTCATACCTGCAGTATGACCTTGGCCCGCTCTACAGGCGCGGTAACCAGAGTGGTTGGAACGGCCGACAGGAAGCCAGCCGTAGCTAGCTCTGCAGTTGAAAGTTTCTCGTTCGACCTGTTTGGAGTCAGAGACAAGATAAGCTGTTTTGAAGCGTCGTAGGCCTTGGGAAAACAAGTCATATTCAACCGCGGAAATGCAAAATCAGACATACCCAGAACGAGACTGCAAAAATCGGGGTAACGCCAAGAAGTGGGGGGACCATCCCTCTATATAATCTGTGAGATCGGCAGAGCATGAGAGGTCGTAGGCAAAGTTGCAGGTCATCGCTAACCCAGTAACGCCATCTCGGGCGACGGTCTGTCGAACGACATCAATAGCACCTCTGTATTGTCCCGGAGCAGCGGTCTGTAGTCGCGTCTTGGTCAAGTCAAAAGGATGACCTTGTGAGGAAGGTGAGCGTCAGCAAGGACGTGTTCGAACATGGGTCGTCTCTCACCCACGAGGACTGCTGAGACGCCGCCGAATCCTCCGGCGACAAATGCTTTGATATTCTCAACCGCCGAATTTTTCGTTGTTTCCTCGACTGCAGGTGCCTCACTACTCTGGTAGGTTGGTCGTCAGCGCCAGTACCATCAATTTTCGTTGCAGTACTGACCATGGTGGGGGTATCGGGACAAGAGACTGTTTCGGTTTAATCATCCACGCTGTCATATGATTTACCACACTGGATCGTATCAAGGCTATTGGTATTTCCACGTGCCACTGGCAAGAAATGCATGTCTACATATCGCTCGTCGCTACGAGTCATCACAGTCACTGCGACCAAACCCTCCAACGGGCTCATAGGTAGCTTCTGTCTGATCCTTGTTCCATAAGATGCGCACTCCGTAAAAGAATAAACATATAAGCAATCCGCCGACGAGTCCCACAAAGGTTGGTGGGCCGTACTCGGTCATCCATGATGGATGATAAGGAACCAGCAGCCGGTCAATCTGAATGACACCACCGGTCCCACTCCCGGTGGTCGTACGACCCCAGCTCAACACATGACCCCAGTCAGCTTTTCCGTTGGTTCCTCGGGCGTTCTTGATCCCGACCATGTACTCCGCTGCTGATTTGTCTTCCATTTCTTTGAAGACGATATCTCCGTAAGCAGAAATTGGCGATAAAAGCGTCGGGTAACTGCCAAGCTGGTCAAGCGGCAGTGGTCGGCTGTTATTGAGTACATCCATCGTACTGACCGAACCAGAGGCCAAAGGTGACGGAGGAGTCGGGATTAGATGCTGACTAACGATTGCCCGTAGTCCGACAATGTCTTCGAGTAAACGTGTCAGGTTGTATTTCTTGAAAGCATCATCCGTGGGGCAGAGCAAGGTCCACGTCCCACCGCCAAGTCCTTGATCCGCCCACTCCGAACCTTCAGGCGGCGAAGTCCCATCTAGGATCCAATCAAATCCCGCCTTCGCCATCACGTTCGTCATGGTCGTCGCCTTTCCCGCCTTCATCAGTTTTCCAATGCTTAATTCCACCGACCGAGGGATCATCAGGTCTGACACTTCGTGTATGACCCCAGTATCCGTGAGCATGTCTTGCGGATATAAGGCGCTCTTCATACCAGCCCAACCTCCGCTAGCACTGATGATGGCAGAGCCGTCTTCAGTCCGCTCCAATTGTAAGTCGGACCCTTCTAGAGTAGCGAAAGTGCGCTGGGATCCATTAACGAGACTTTTCGAGTACTCCACGCCGTTGATAATGTGATGAAGAATGACATGTTCCAGGTCTTGCTTAGAAGATGCGGCAAGCAGGTGGTCACTGACCAACAGGCCAAGACGCTTGAATGCGCTGTTGTGGGGAATCAGAAAGGTAGTACGAGGCATCCTCTTAATCACGTCCGCAAGCGAAGTCGAAAAGATGGCCGCAAGGAAGGAAGAGAGGTCCAGGGACGGGAGCGCAGTCTGAAGAGGGTCGACCGGAGGATCAAGCGGACGTGAAATAAAGTATATGATCGTGTTATTGATTTCCACTGTTGGATAGGTCAATAAATGGCGAAGTCATGGTGGCGACGTTACCTACTATGTTCGCCAATCATACCAGCACCACCGAAAGTGATATGTCGCGCTTCCCCATTATCTTTCTCGCCATCATGAACATCGACATGTATTACCTGCCGGCCGTCATCCAGACCCAGCTCGTGTAGTTCGGTTTCGAGTAGCATGGCATTATCAAGCTTATTAGGCTTCCAAAGGCCAGGAAGAAAATGGTATTCCAAGACCCGTTTGAGGTCGGGTGACCCCATTGCAGGTAGGGCATTCGCAAAAAGGGAAAGCACGTCATCCTTGGGGGCAAGGATTGTGTATTGATTGTCGGAACTATTGATGAGATGCGCCAGATCAACCGAATGGAGAAGGGACACGAAACGAGTGCAGTTGAGTGCTAAAAGATATTTCTCTGGTGTCAGCTGGAGCGCTCCTGGGGGGACCAGTAAGGAGGATACGACGTGTAGGACGCCGTTGCTGGCGTAAACATCAGGAAGAACAAGTTTCGCTCCGGATATATCCGTGCCTTCAGGAGCAACCGTGATATCGAGAGTGGAGCCGTACCTAGTCGTTACTGGCTGCAAAATCAGTGGAATATAAGGTAGGTGAATTAACATCTACACATACATTTAGGTGAGGATTGGAATGAGTCCGACCATATCACCCCAGGTTCCGAAACCACGTGCATATCTAGAATACGGCGAAGGTCATCTGCAGCGAAGCCACTTTCCAAATAGAGTCTCTCGAAGTGATCGAGGGATTCCCATGCTGAGTCGAGAGGCATGAATAGGGTGAGTTCCGGGGTGGAATTGAGAAATAGCTCAATTTCTGGAGTTAGCACCTTCTGGAAATATGAAAGGGACTCGAGACCGCCTACGACAGTCACTAGCGGGCAATGGATTAATGTATTCCGTTGAAGTAGTGTGGAGCCACTACTCACTAAGGTCCGGGGGCGGTTCGAGCACTCCGGCAATGCCGTATACGACACCATTAGTTGCCTCGGCCTTTTTCTTGACCAGCTTTACGCCCTCGTTGCCCGAAGCATTGGCGTTGACCCAAGTTGCACCGTCACGTGAAGCGATCCTGAGCCGCTGCGGTTTGTCACCAAGGAGACCGTGTGGTATTGGAAACCAGGGGTCGGATGGAGGTTCGTGGGGGGAAGAATCATGGGGTAACTGTGGGTAATGGAGAGTGTCGAGGGACCGCATGGACTTGTCCTCTGGAAGTTCAGCGAGGGTGCAGTTGAGCAGGTGATAAAAAAGCTGTTGTCTGAGTCGTTCTTGCACATTGTCGGGTACAAAGGCGCGCGTCTCGGAAAGGAGGCTTTGCCATAGTGTACTCTTGTCGGCATGGCGCTTGATTGCATCGTTGGTGGGTGCAAAGAAGGTGCTGCTGTTGAGCTTGTTGAGAGTGGGAATGAGACGTGCGCGTTGTACGAGTGAGAGTAAGAGCGTATACTCGTCATCGTTGCTGAGGATGTCGACCAGGGTTGCTGACTGGACGGTTGGGTGGGAGTGCCACGACACCTGGAGGGCCGCAGCGGAGGTGGAGATGGAGAGCACGAGCAGCGAGAGCGGGATACAGTTACAGAGCCGCATACTGCTAGTTCAATTGAAAAGGAGTGACTCGAATGGCAGTGGTGTATTTAAGCAACGCCGCAACGGACAGCGGCGAGGTCATGCTCGACCTCCTCAGGACGTTCACCGGCTCGCCTTCTGGCCCTCTCCAGCACCTTGTCCTGCCTCATGCCACCCTTATCGTACGTGCCATGTTGTCCTCCGTTACACTCATTTCATGGCTTACTTTAGCTCTACTCGTCCGCCAACGCAATCGTCCTGCTCAATGCAGCCAGTCTACAATTGATCCGTGTCTTTACCTTCCAGGAGGTATTTCCTGGCTTGCAGAGCCCAGGCAAACGCGTTTCCTGCATCGCCGTTGACCCTGCCATGAAAATAGTACGTCTACCAGTCGCCATCTCATCATCGCCTCACTCCAGCTTCGCTCTAGATCGTGGCTTCTATAAACACGCACGTTGCAGCATGGTCCATGTCCGACGTTCAGACGGATACCTGGCGCATCCATTCATCACTAGTCTTACCGGACGGTGACTTTGTTACTGCCTTGGACTGCCGCTCCGGTAATCCTGCAACTGACCTTGGTACCATACTCTTCTGATTCGTTATCAGGTTTACTTGCAGTTGGCACACAAAGTGGCCTCTCAGTATACACGTTAATCCTTGAAAACGATCTCCTCACCTGGAGCGAGAAGTGGACTACTCGGTATGTGCCTTCGGCGAATCCTCCTATTGTCAGCTCGACTAGTCAGGTAAACTCAGCGTCGTCACGCCTTCCCTAGTCAAACTTGCACCAACACTAACGTACATTGCGACCACATCTTCCGTATGTTCTGCTTTCGCTTCACCAGCTCCCTCTCAACGTCACGTCAGGATGACAACCGAGTTAGACTATACTCCACTACTTCTGGCCGACAAACGCAAGGCATCCCACATCCACGACGCGTCGTATCTGTCGTCTGGCGATACTCCCCGTTGTCTCGAAGGTTCGTGGACATAAACAGCTCTACATCTTGAGCCAACTTTCTCATTCACAGTGGTGATCCTACCATGTTTACGATCACTTCGGACTCGGTACTACGAATATTTTTACCCGTTGTTGACTCACCGCAACGACTTCAATTACATCTCGCCGTGGACATCTCTTCCCCTTCCGTCCCTTCGGCTGTGTTTCAACCCATGTCACGGCCAGAGTCAGAGATAATCTGGTTGGACAAAGAAGTAATTGGGACAGCTGTCAAAGCAGTCCTGAAAGTGTCGGAGGTTAAGAGTACCGAGATTTCAAGGTTAAGAGATTTCGAAGAGGAGGATTGGGACTTGTTCCTACGAGTCCTCGCGGATGGTTCTTTGTTGTTGAGCGCCGTGGCAGTGAGCATTCCATGAGGATACGAAACGGACACTTCTGACCAAACTCCAGAACATTGATCGTCGCCCACCAACGCTATTGAGGCAATTCACCATCTCGCATTCGCTGCCAGGTGCTTTATTTCCACCCCCCTTGCAGCTTCATCTCTTGCCTTGTAGTGAGACCGCCAGCCTGACTTTGGTGACATCACCACCATTGCGCACATACAGTATCTCTGCGGTTACGTTACTCCACGGGCAAGCCGACAGCCTCCGATTAGTTGCAGCTGGACCAGAGCGGATGCCTTTGGAAGACAGCAAAATTTTACGCTTCGTCAGGACGCCAGCAGGGCGAGGGGTTGCAGTTGTGCGTGCTGACGGTGGTGAGACGTGGATGGAAACAGACGGCGGGCATAATCTTGCTCGCCTCGATTCGTGGCCCTCCGCAGACCAGGTCGTAGTTCTAGACGGTGGTGCGTATGGCTTATTACCGGTCCATGTTGAATTCTCAAAGTCTTCCGGTGACAGGGAGACTTGCTGCTACTTACTCGAGTGATAACTCCTTGTTAACACTGCATTCGAATCCTTCCTCTACTCTCCGGCTTCCTCGTGTTTCATACCTCTTCTCAACTCCGTCAAGGCGAGAGCATGAGTCTATAGTCGCTCTGACAGAAGACAAATACATTTTCCACATTCACATCTCTCCTTCCCCCCATCCTACGCTCGTGGTCTCCTCCTACAACAGCCTTCCGCTCTTCCGCGCGCCAAAGCTCCTAATTGCAGTCGACCCAATGGTATGGAGCAAGGCTTCAACCCTAGAGGAATATGACGACTTACTAAGCGTCTCGGACGATGGAGAGTTATGTTTTTGGACCTTTGAGCACGGAAAAAAACCCGGATGGAGATGTACAGGAAGAGTGAGGACTGGTAGGAGTGGATTCAGAATGGCAAGATGCAGTTCCGCGAAAAAGTCTGTGCTAGGTAATATTCACTTTTCAACTTAGCGTACTCTGTTGTTCACCTGATACTGTCAGTTTCTGGCCACCCCGACGGGCAGGAGCTAACTATCTGGGATTCCAATGAATCAGAGTTTGCCTCCGGTCTTGAACATCAAAGGATTTTCAGGTGAGCTCGAACTCTCACTTCTGGACCAATCTTCATTTCAGTATGAAGTGCATCCGAACCTATTTACGACCTCGATTGGACGTCAACTCCTGATAATCAGTCTATACTTGCTGTTGGGTTTGCCCATCACGTTGAGCTCTTATGTCAGCAGCGTAAAACATATTTCGGTGACGATCCCGCCTGGACTATATGCTTCAAGATTGAGGTTGGAAGGTTTGCCTTTCTGTACGTTTACTGGATGGGTGTTTACCTCTCACTATAGGTATATCCCCTACCCAATAAGTGATTCGATCTGGCTCGCCAATGGTACTCTGCTAGTGGGGGTTGGGCATCATATATTTCTCTATGGCCAGACTCAGTCTTATGGACCCAGCTCCATAAATGAAAGCTTGTTTGTACATGTTGCCAGGATCAATGGTCCTCTTCCTGACTATCATCCCCAAATGTTACTGCAATGTCTTCTATGGGGTGCGGATGTTTCAGTGGCGCTCACCGTATCGGTCATTCATCCATTGAGCAGGGAAGATATCACTAGTCAAACGAATCATTACTTCCCTTGCGCGGGCCACAAGAAGTGGGAAAACCTTCTGCTGGCAGCCGTTTGCTGTCGATGATTACCTGGAAAAGGACCAATCACAAGCAGTGAGTCCATTCCATCATCATGTGCGTGAAAATGGTTTTTATATTCACCTCAAGATTAAGAGACCCACAAGACACTATGGCTTGTTGTTTGGATCTCCGGAGCAGTTGCCAGTGGATCCGTGAGCACACTGTCTACCTCCCTTTTAAGTAATTCTTTGTCTGACCCTGTCACAGTGTAGATGCGGTTTTCTCTAGATCTCTGGTAGAGTCTCTGATAGAGCAGTTGGAAATACAACCACTTCCACATCTTTCGCCTAATGAGCACGCACACCTCATAGTTCTTATACAAACGACGTTGGAAGTGAGTGCATCGGAATTAGCTAGATCATTGCCTCTACTAACCTTTGTCGGCTACCGAAGATCGACGAGCAGCAGCGAGCGCTGGACTCCAACGGGCTTCGCTATGTGCTCTCCATGCGCTCTTTTTACATTCTAAACCGCCGAATTGCTTCAGACCCTGGAAGTCCTCGCTCAGGCGGCGGCATTCCTCGTCAAACGGGCTGGAGAGAACGATTACGATACAGGGACATGATCTGGGCATTCCACAGTGAAAGCCAGGACCTACTATTGAATACCTCCACCGCGGCTTGCAATGGGAAGATGCTGTGGTCAGACGCACGAGCACTTGGTGTATTCATTTGGTTGACTTCAGTCGACACGATGGTGAGATTGCCGTATACTTGTTGGCGCACAAGTCTGAGGATATTCACCAGAAATTGCAAATGGAGATTATTGCTCGAAACGAATATATGGCAGGTGGTAATCGGGATCCTACTACATGTTCGCTCTTCTACTTCGCCTTGGGAAAAGTCAAATTAGTACATGGACTGTGGCGTCAGGCGGCATGGCACAAGGAGCAGACAATAATGCTCAAGTTCCTAGCGAACGACTTCGCGCACCCGCGTTGGAAGACTGCAGCCCTGAAAAATGCTTACGCTTTGCTGAGCAAGCAACGATTCGGTCGGTAAATTCGTGCTCTTATAATATTCTGCTGACGACTCGGGTCCAGAATATGCAGCCGCCTTCTTCCTTCTCGGAGGGAGCTTAAAAGATGCTGTGAATGTTTGTTTAAAGCAGCTCTCCGACTTCCAACTTGCTGTAGCCCTGGCTCGCGTACACGAAGGCAACGACGGAGAAGTATTGCGTGACATATTGAAGAACACCGTATTACCGACTGCCTTCCGCGAAGGCAACAGATGGCTGGGAAGTTGGGCATTCTGGTTGCTACGACGCAGAGATATGTCTGTGAGGATCCTCCTGGTAAATCATTATTATTAACTTTAAATGTTTGTACGGTCTTCTTACCCTTCCCATAGACACCCTTGCGAGATTTGGCCGATTCTCTTGAAATACAAAACTTGGAAATTGGTGAACCGCACTTTGACGACCCAAGCCTTGCGCTCTTGTTCTCTCAATTGCGATCCAAGACGCTACAGACTGCGGCAGGAACTAGCGAGATCTCTGGAAGGAGAGAGTTCAATTTTATTCTGCAAGTCGCGCGGGTGTTCTGTCGGATGGGTGAGCGTTTTCGTTCTATCGTCGTGCCACGCGACTTAGATGCTGTTCGTGTAGGTTGCCATGCTCTGGCACTTGACCTTGTCCGTTCATGGTCCTTCGAGCGTCCAACAGCAGTTGCGCGCAACGATGCAGCTGAATTGCGGAAGCCACCGAGCCCAATCTCGCCACGCCGAACTCCAGCCACCAGTCCTTTCTTACGCAGAAGATCTTCTATTTTGATCGACATGAATGTTGAGTCCAAGACACCGTCGAGAAGGCACTCTCCGGAGCTTGCTTCCCGTGGCATGTTACAAGAGGTGATCAGGGAGGAGAGCGATCTTGCAACTCGCAGGGCTGGATTAGGGAGCCTGATGAAAACAGCAAAACATGACGTTCAAGTCCCAGATTTTAACATGGATGCATTTCTTGATAGCTTTCAATAGACGAGAAAACGCATGAATACGGTTTCAAAAGGGTACAGTGTATCGTAGTATGCACTAGCTAATTTACAACTATTCCGCTTCCACTTCCCGTTTCTTGAGAACGAGGTCCTTACCCATAACACGCTTCCAGACATCCTGAACATCCTCGACGACAGTTTCAAAATGAGAAGTTGCGTCGTAAGAACGAGTGACGAATATGTTGTCAACCTCTCCGGTGGATACAGACGTGTAGAGTGGGCTAACGCTCACAAACCTGTGGCAAATAACATGATTAGCACTGCACCTACTCCAAAAGCGAGACTTTACTTCTCAAAAATAGGTCCAAGAAGCTGAAGTCCGGGGACAATTTCCTGCTCCGGATTTTTGGTCTCAACAATGGTACTGACGATGGCAACATATACGTCTTTAGCACAGACGTTGTGTGTCGATGAGACCATGGCGATATAGATATCTGTAGCAACATGAACAACGAGATGCAGCAGGAACGGATCAAATGATGCGTGCCGTTTCGTCTGTTCACTTGGTTCTGAGGAATAATGATTTGGACACTGTCACTGTCTTCCGTGCCAGGAATTGGGTGCTTCAAGATGCAGATCGCCCGGATGACCTTGCCGTCCTCGACAACGCGTAATTTGCCGCCTTCAGCCTCTTGACTAGCACCAAAGTAGCTGGGGTCACCGATGAGTTGCTTGGCTTTGACGGTCTCGTCTCCACTGCGTACACCGACAAATATACCATTCTGATCAGTCACGATCTCGTGGACCGGCTTGTCTAGCATGTAGGTTCCACCGTAGATGGCAGATAGACGTGCGAAGGACTGGGGAAGTTCCCCGAGACCATACAGTGGGTAAATGTAGGGTGATTTGCCATAGCGAGCCATCGAAGAAGTGTAAAGGATGATCCGATCATAAGTGGGTCGAGCAGATTTTGTGATGTAACTGAAGACGTGTCATTAGGTACGACATCAACTGTACACAAATGCTTACTCGTCGTCGAGGTAAAGGGCCATGGCATGGCCAATGAAATCCTGGGTACCAGGTTCAAGTCCAAACTTCTCGTACACCGTCTGCATGGAGTCCTTATCGAGGTCGATACCTAACGGGACAAGATGAGTCAGTGCTGCATCCAGCCACGCTGACGCACCAACCTTGATGGGTTGCAGGGTCATCGTCCTTCCATCCTTGCAGAAATTCAAAGAATTTCTTAGCACGACGTTTCTCGAATAGACCCATCAAAGGACTCTTAACGGCTTCTATTTCGGTGCTCGGAACTTTGGAAATTTTTCCATCCCGATAAACAAAGCTTCCTGCGATCTGCTTGAACTCTAGATAGCGCGTCACGTCAGTGTGCACGAGGATCTTGGTGAGTTCCCCGGAGGCGATAATGAACTTGGGTATCAGATCAACGGCGTAGTCGCGATCGCGGCCGAGTGCTGTGGGTGGGGGCTGATCCGACCTGAACTTGCGATAGAGCTAGATGCCGATGTGCGTGAGCGGCCATGCGTGAGTGGCCGTGCGCAGCACTGAGAATGTTGACGCGTAACTTGCCTGCGTTAAGTTCAAGCTGGCACCATCGCCGCCGTAATAGTCATTTCTATCCATGTGAAGGACCTTCTTGCCCTCGACTGAGAGAAGGCCAGACAAGATACACTCTGTCAGACCTGTGCCGAGAACGATGACCTGCGTAGCAAATCAGCGAGCAGCTATCAGATCTTGGGGTTGATTTACATCGTACTCCTCATCCATGGCTGATCGTTGGCTCTCAATTAGACTGGTGGTGGTTGTAGGGTAGACGGGGCGAGAGGATGAAATTGGCAGTTAGCAAGTAACGACCACGAGTTTAAGCAACCAGTCCAGCAACGCCTCCAACTACTTATAGCGGCCACGTGCCACGGACAGCAGGCATTCTGCAAACAAACCTAACTTCATAAGCACAGGTTCGTGGAGCTAGACTTCAGTAAGGTACTATGTATGCGCAACACTAACGTACGACTCAGTGGAGAACGTAAAGATAACAAAAGATGAATAATAGTCGTGGAGCAGAGTCCAAGCTGCTGTTGCATGCGGTTTTTATCATCACCAGTTTCATGTTCCGGGCCATTCTCGTCCAACCCGTTCTTGTAAAGTTTTCATCAATTTCACCACGATGAACGCCCACGCCGACTGTGGTTACCACTGCTGGATCTAGCTGAATACTTCCTGGACAACTTCAAAATTGCTACGATAATGATCTGGTCAACTGGCAGAATAAGTGTGTCATGATCATTGAAATCATACCAGCTTCGTTTCTACGATAAAATTCGGCCCAAGACTTCCCAGGTCGCTTAGTTTCGTGCTGCTCCGTCGTAAGTCAAATACGGAGAAAGCTAAAGAGTTGACGATAACCACGCACTGTTTCAGTGAAGGCTTGCCATCGCTCCTTGGGCGACATTTCGTCCCAGTGATTCTTGGCGATGAACCTCGCGAGGATGCGCCAATCTCCCCGCGAAAACGAAGAGCCAGGTTCTCCCATATCAGCTTCGTCCTCCTCGGTATCGGCGTCGCCGAAATCTGAAAATGTTCCTTCAGAACGGATCACGACTTTCTGATCATGTGAAGTTTCATTTGCTGACATTGCCTCGGATTGAGCATCGTCGTCTTGGTCATTTTTCATTTCCTCTTCCACCTCCACCTCTTCTTCCTCATTTTGCTGGTCTTCATAGTCTTCTGCGTCGGCATCGGAGTTGTCGCGATACGTCGCAAAGATCTTGTCAGCAATGTCATGACGTTGATGCCAATGTGAAGACCAGGAAGTCGCGCTATGATGAGGTGCCTAGCTCGCTTCATTAGGAAACGTTGACTGCAAAGACAAGTCGAGATATTGCCCACTTTCTCGTGAAGTAGTTCACAAAGTTCCTTCTTTGTCAACAAAGGGTTTTGCTTCAATCGCCATACGAGGAACTTGAGGAAGTATTCACGGTCTTCCTTGGTATACTTATTTCCGTTAGTACCGACTTGCACAGTTGAAGGGGGGGTTGGCGACCGCGAGGGGGGTTCCGGGAGGGGAATGTGAATTTGAGGCGGCATTAAGTTCGGGACATCATTGGAGGGTAGCGGCGCAGAGAGGCTATTGAAGGTGGCTCGTGGACGTTTGGGGGGCCGAGTCAGCACCGACGTCGCAGTAGTAACGGACTGAGGGGTAGCACGCTTTCGTCGCGAGGCCTGTGAAGGGCCAGAAGGGCGTCCTTTCTTTTTGGGAGATTGACGTGGGGGTGAGGGTGACGAGGGGCGAGGTGGAGACATATGTCGCTTTCGCGCAACCTGGTGAGATGTGGCTTCCACAGTGATGCGAGGAGGTGACTTGTTCGGGACAAATGGCTTTTTGACGGTTTTCGGTTGCTCGGCTAAACGGGACACGAGGAGGTCGATACGGTCGTGGTGGTCCAGGTAGTAGTCCTTCCAGAGATTTGCAGCGTGGTTGTTGACCTGGGGGGCGTATAAGTGAAGAGGGGACATAAGATGGCTGCAGACGTGACCTACCCCGTGAAGGCCCTCGAGAGCCTGTCTGTAAGTCTTGCCTGACTGTCTGCTTTCGTGAAGCGCTTGGGCAATGATAGTGTCGTCGTTTGGGGACGAACCGACAGGCGTGCTCAGACGCAAAAAATCCTGCATGATCTGCTGGGGGATGATGGAGGAGATGTCAAAGGGATGGGAGGTATGATTTTGATAATACTGTGGCGGGTTCTGGTAGCCCTGAGCCTGAACCTGGGGCACTGAGGTGGTTGCAGACGAGAGCTGGACTGGTGACTGCTGCCAGGATGCGCTGTGAAACTGCTGGGGCTGGTTTTGAGGGAGCATCTGGGGCCAATGCTCGCGAGATTGAGACTGCTGTTGCATGTGAAGTGGTGCATTGACATGGCTATGGACCGGAAAATGGTCAGTTGGCATACCGTTTGGACTCGCTGCCGGGTTCATCGTCGCCTTGAGCAAATTCAACTCATAACCTTTGTCGATGATGGCAATGCGACACGTGACCATCGCACGTGATTCTCACGCGCATTCTTCCATCGGATCTCGGAATGGATCCCTTCCCCACACACCATGTCATTTGCCCGTATCGTGTCTCGTCGTCCGTATGCGACCCTTTCGAGTTTGAGCCAAACAGCCCGCCCATGGGCCGAGAAGCTGTCTGCAGAGTGGAAAGGCACACACGCGACCGGTGGCAACACCAAGAACTATATTGGCGGTGAGTTTGTCGAGAGCAAGGCGACCGTCTGGCATGACGTTGTCGATCCGGTTGGTCCCCATCTCTTTCTCATCTCATTGAACTTAATACGCTCCCAAGTCTACGCAAACATTGCTCACCCGCGTCCCGGAGACCACCACCACCGAGTTTGAACAGGCTGTTGATGCTGCCTCCCAAGCCTACAAGACTTGGAGTAGACAGAGCATCTTGTACCGTCAGCGTTTTGCAATAGAGTCAGTCATCTCTTTTTTTGTCTCTTTTTTTGTTCATCATCATGATCTCTAGGTTGCAAAATCAAATCCGCCAAAATGCAGATGCCTTGGCCGCTAGTATCGTCTTGGAGCAGGGGAAGACTTTGCCAGGTTGGACCGTCTTTCTAGCCGCCAACGGCAATAATTGATTTGCACTTCTTATAAAGATGCACACGGTGACGTCCTTCGCGGGCTTCAGGTGGTCGAGACTGCAATCGGAATCACATCGACATTGCTTGGAGATAAGATAGAAGGTGCTACGGGCTTCCGTTTAGCGTCAATGTGACTGAGTTCTCCGCAGTTAGCAAAGACATGGATACTGAGGTTCGCAAAGTGCCTTTAGGTGTTTGTGCAAGGTCAGTGCCGAGCAACCTATCGTGGTATCTACCCATTCATATATGTATCACAGTATTGCCCCATTCAACTTTCCTGCGTACGTAGTATTGTTTCATTCAATTCCTCGCTATCCATCTCCCTCAGTATGATTCCGCTGTGGACAATCCCAATGGCTGCCGTAACAGGGAACACCCTTGTCCTCAAACCTTCAGAGCGTGACCCCGGTGCAGCCATGATCATCGCAGAACTCTGCGAACGTTCAGGTAACATTACACTGAACTACATCGAATGTCGACCGCGCACTAATTTATTCCGTGGTAGGCTTGCCTCCCGGCGTTCTCAATGTGGTGCACGGAACCGTACCCACAGTTAACGCTATCTGTGATCATCCCGCTATAAAGGCGATAAGTGTTGTTGGTGGTGATCGCGCCGGTCGCCATATATACGAAAGGTGAATCAGAAGACATGCTGCCGTAGCGTCGTGTCTAATCTGTGGATTAGAGGCACGAAGAATGGCAAGCGCGTCCAGGTAAGCTCGCCACCTCAACAAATGAAGTATATGAATTGACCTGTCCAGGCAAATATGGGTGCCAAAAACCACGCAGTATTGATGCCTGATGGTGAATACATGCTTTTGAACACTCGACTGTTGTCTAATAACCTGTTAGCAAATAAGAACCTCGCATTGAATTCCATCATAGGGGCGGCTTTTGGCGGTAAGGCAATCTCTAGTCTTACATCCCAGAAAAGTGAACCTCTCGATCAGCTGCCGGACAGAGATGCATGGCTATCTCTGTGGGTGAGTGTTTCTTGAAAAAGTCAGGCAACCTGAATCTGAAGGAAAACATTCAGTCATTCTTGTTGGAACCGCGCAGTCCTGGCTTCCTGATCTAATTGAACGCGCCAGAAAGCTTCGAGTCAACGGAGGATTTGAAGGTGGTACAGACTTGTATGTGCGCTCTCCATTCTAGATCAATTCGGGCCTCACCCCTAGTTACTGCAGTGGCCCTCTCATTTCGCCGGCCGCTAAGAACCGTGTGGAAAGGCTCGTATCTTCCGCAGCAGAGGAAGGCGGGTCTATTCATCTTGACGGGCGGGGAATCGCTGTACAGGGCTACCCAAATGGCAATTTCGTTGGCCCCACCATTATCGAAGCTACGACCACTATGCAATGCTACCGGTTAGTACTCACCTTCTTGCCTAACAAGTTGTCTCTTACATTTCTTCCAGCGAGGAAATTTTCGGTCCAGTGCTCACCATCATCTCTGCAGATACATTGGACGACGCTCTTGATATCATCAATGCAAACCGCTATGGCAACGGTGCTGCTATCTTTACGCAATCCGGCGCAACTGCGCGCAAGTTTGAGACAGAAGTGAACGTTGGTCAGATTGGGGTCAATGTGCCTATCCCAGTCCCTCTTCCTATGTTTGCTTGGAGTGGTAACAAAGGGAGTGCCTTGGGCGACATCGGATTCTATGGCAAGAGGTAAGCTCCGTCTCGACAGGCAATTACTGCTTGCTAGGTAATTGACTAGCATGTGCACAGTGGGATAAGCTTCTACACGCAGAACAAGGTATGGTCTCCTAGTTGAGAGAGTACGAAAGATTAACACACAGCATCAGACTACCACGAGCCTTTGGAGAGCTGAAGACGCCGTGGGCAACCGTGCGTCGGTAAACATGCCTACCTTGAGCTGATCTATCGTTATTCTCATCGCGGAGGATTTCGGAGATGGTTGTATTCTACATTAGGTTGCAATTGCAGGAATTGGATATGACAACCCCAAAGAGTGTTACCGGTTTTTGACAACCTCATCGAGAAATGCCTTCGAAAACCTTGTACACTCTTCAAAGCATCTCTCAAATGCGGTCTGTGCGACGTCAGACATGTCAGATCACATCTTGAGCCATAACAGGAATCTCACGATATCTCCATAGTAAGGATCGGAGATGGGCTTGTTATCTAGGTATGATCCCCAAAGACGTACAGTTGCAGTTCCTTCTCCCGGTTTCTTTGCCATCAGATTGCGAAGGTTTGATTCGTCTGCAGCAAGGATATACTGGAATCTGCTGAAATCCGCCTCCTCCGCTTGGCGCGCTGAGTGATTGATCGGTATGTTATGCTGGATCCCAACCAACTTGAGTTCTGCAGCTATCCTTAGTCTGTAACTCACACCTTTGCACACGTCGAAATGGTCCTGTGGTGCCAAGTAGTCTTAGAGTCTTTGACGTGGGCTGTTGGAAAGTGTAATACCTGTAATCCGGATCCTCTCCAACGTGGTATGCACCGGTCCCTGCACTATCAACGTGGATGTCAATCCCCCGCTTTGTGGCTTCGTGTCTGAGTACGGCTTCTCCCATGGGAGAGCGACATATGTTACCCAGGCAGACGATAAGGACTGACAAGGTCATCAGTAATGTCGTATGTTCGTGGTGGTAGTAAGCGAGTAAGATACTAGTAGCCTGTAGCAGGTCGCGCGCCTGCCATCAATCGATCTTCTAAACATGCCTTCACCGCCGATCCAGGTGTTCCTCACCACAATCGCCTCGCAACCTGTCCTTCGAAAGCGTCAAGGTCAGTTACTTACAAATCGATCGCTGCTCTGTAATTGAGAGTCATGTATCTTGACGACAACGCATCATCATCGTCACAGAATACATCTTGCGCATCTTGCACACAAAGAAGATCCCGTTCGCTTCATACGACCTCGCTTCGGACGAAGAGGCCAAACGCTTGTGGAAAAGAAAGGCTCCACTTGGTCCGTGATGTCCAGCATGATGACGACGACTGTTTTCGGTCCTGACTTGGCGCAGATAAGCAGCAGTTACCCGGTATACTCGTCGGGGGCAGGTACCCAGGTGTGCGTTAGACCAACGTTTGGACGCATGCATCATGACTGATGGCCTAGATATCGTGTACAGGACTTTGATGCATTGTTGGCATTGCCTGTTTTGCCGTGCCGTCCATCTCGTTGATGTCCAGTCATTAGTGAAGAAGCCGTCGAATATGACGAGCTAGATCACTTTTTACGACTAAAGGAAAACTGGAATGCAGCAGTCGACGAGGACCGTCCGGCACCCGTCGCAAAACCTGTTGGTGTCCCAGGAGCGGTCCCTGTGTCTCAGATGACTCCAGAGCATCACAGGCCCAAGTTCTTTCCTCAAGATCCCGAGACCCCGTTGAAGCCGGTGAACAAGCAGGATGATTTTGATATCAGCACAGAGCTCGAAGGCTTCGGATTGCAGGGATTACGAGTTACAGACGACGACTTAACACAGCTAGTCAAGGATCTTGGCCTTGATGGCGATGAAGCGGCGGACATGGTGAAGAGCTTGGGGGGAGGGACATGCACAGGCAGCTCCTCGAACAAACTCAAGGCAGAAGAAACGAAAGACATCGAATCCGGAAAAGTGGAAGGGTGATGGATTACGATGAATATATGCTAGTGTAATATATATTTGAAAAAAACGGATTATACTACAGGCGCATTTTCAGTGTGTTGGATCAAGGCCGTCAGAGCTTGCATGTCGGCATGTTAACGAGGAAGCCGCCATCAAGAGTAATCGTTGCACCGTTGACATACGCGCCAGCTCGACTTGCGAGGAACAAAGCGGTCCCCCCGATGTCCTCCGGAGTACCGAGGCGGTTGGTTGGAATTCGCGATAGGAAGACGTCTCCCTCAGTGTCCAACATTTCGGCTGTCACTGCTCAAACATATACTTGGCCAGGGTCACGTCGATTTATACGCGAGGCAACCTACGTTTGCTCCGAAAGGCTCCTGAAGATGAGACGGTCAAACCAGTCGATGCAATAAGATGGCAGAGAAATCCAACACACCGCAGGCGATTGTATTACTCAATATCCCTTCCTTACCAAGTCGCCCCGCGAGGTGACGGCTCAGGTGATGAAGTCCTGCTTTTGCGGCAGCGTACGCATAGGTGTCGTGATCGGGGACACCGAGACCTTCAACACTACCAATCTTACGGGAGAATGTGATTTAAGATCAATAAAGAAATCCTGAGGGATGTTGTACCTACATTGATGATTCGGGACGGGTCATTGAAGACACCCCCAGTTCGGCCACCCTGGGCAGCGCCAGCACGGAGAAGAGGTAGAAGTTTCTGTGTTAAAGTAAAGACTCTCTGCAAATTTAACGTGAGGACTTTTGAAAAGCCCTCGTCCTGTGTTGCATGTTAGCTTTAGGCCAAGATGGAGCCTGCAAACGGACCGACCGGATACTCATCCAAGGGCTGCGCCCACACTGCCCCAGCGTTGTTGACGAGGACATGAAGCGCGTTTTCTCTCGCTTCAAGTTCTTGAACCAGACGTTTCACCTCTGAAAGTTTGGAAACATCGGCAGGGATGGATATACAAGTGCCTGGACCGAGGGCAGAAAGTTGGTTCGCAGACGTGTCACAATCCTTGGAAGAACGCGCGGAGATGTATACCTAATGCATATACACCACCATCAGCTAGATACAATACAAAAGTTCGCATACTCACGCATGCACCATTCCTGACAAAAACGGATGCAATCTGGAAACATGATTGGTTGTGTGCCTCACTTGCAAGCGCAACCATACTACTCACCATCTTGCCAATCCCACGAGACCCGCCAGTGATAAGAACGACTTTGCCCGCGACAGCAAACAACGATCCGGCTTGCAAAGCACTCATGCTAAATGGTTATGATGGTGGTAGGAACAGGGTATGGTCAGTCTAAGTTGCGCGTATGCTGTTCGGTGGCCGGAAGGAATCATAGCATGATTGCCCACCTATTGTTATGATTGTTTTAGGATACAAGCCAAGTTTACCAATTCCCGGCATAATGGGGTAAAAACAATGGTAGGTTTGACAGATGATTGAATTACCAATGAAAATTAACTCGCTTATTTGATAAAACATGTGAATACACGGTTCTCGTCTCAGTTAACACCTGCTCCAATGGACGATCAGCTAAACGAATTCTAGTTTTCAGACTCCAAGGGAACATCAAACATGCGTGACCGTCGCCGCTTGAGAGGAAAGCTATCCGATGCATGGGCTGAAGGGATATCCACAAAAATATCCTCGGATTTGAAGGCCTGCAAATGTTGTGACTAGGGATCGTAAAGCGAGTATGATTAGAACAAACGGTGCTTGTAACACGACTTTCGCCAGCGACGTTTCTACGCGAACGTTTTCGGACACGAACATGCCGGTCTTCCTTGGGTTCGGATACATTAGGTGTTTGATCCATGGAAACGGGCCGCTGAATCGCAGGTAGGATACATGCAGCTAGGACGATGACAGAAAGAGAGAAGAAAGCAGCAGAAGCGGCAAGTGCAAAGGTGAGAGGGAAGCGAGACACCAGACCCCTGTTGGAGTAAGACCAACGACGACCTTTGAATTAAGGGGTCGAAGAGCATACCGAATTCCATGGCGCCTGACTGCACCCCTCAGGGCAGCATGCCAAACACTCAACTCGCGACCCTCGCCGTTGCCTAAACTTTTCCAGCCATCTCTGCGGCCAATGTCGATTCTTGCATTCATTCTTGAAGTCCCGGGGACATAGGAGGACAGCAAAGGGACGTCCAAATCAATAAGACGTGGGACGGCGAAGAACGAGAAAGTAGCACGTTTGGGAGGGAGTGCAATAGCCTCGAGAATAGTGAGAAGCAGCAGGAAGAACGGAAAGGGAGCAAACGCACTGGTCTGCTTACTGTGACGAGGGTCTTGTTAGAAGGGGTGGACAGTGATAAGGTGGCCATGAAGTTGCCGAGCGCGAGGTTTGCTTCGGAGGCAGGTAGGACCATCTGAAGAGAAATGTCGTACGGCTGAGCGGTGGAGAGAGGAGGCAGCGACAAGTCGGCATAGGGCAAGGGACTGTCACTGCAGTCGGGTCAGCGAGCGCGGGATACAAGAAAGGAGACTGACCCGTATTGGAGATAGATAGGGACTTGCCAGGCAACAGGGATGTTTTTCCATATGTACCAGCCAGAGAAGAGGGAAAAGAAGAGGATAAGTGGGATCAGGGACAGACAGACGAGCAAGGGTACAAGGCGGGAGGCAATCCTGAGGGAGGTAGGAGGAGGGAAGAGGTAGATGGCACATCTGCGAAGGATGGAGACGGCGACGTAGAGGGGATTGTAGGTCGATGCAAAGGACGGTCTGGCTGCTGCATCGACGTCCGGTTCAAGTTTTGGCAGAGGGCGAACCATAAGTAGTGCTCGACGCTGAGAGCGACAGCGAGGGGAGATCCTGTCGGAGCTTGAAAGCAAGTATGTACGTCAACCACCTCCTTGGCAAACCGCCATCTGCGCATGTCCTCGCAGAATACATCAGTACACTGTCCGCAGCCCCCGCCCCTGCCCCAGACATCAAATCCTACCCCGACGTCGTCTACTTCAACTACCCGACGCTCGGCGTCAGCTTCCAGTTCTCCCCTCGGAATGGGTACAAGCCCGTGACCGGCCTGAGACGCGAGCAACTCAAGGACGACGATCTGCAGCTGGAGGCAGCAGACATTTACAATGTCCTCGGCGTGAACGGATTGGCCGGAACTGCAGAGCCATCCTTTGCCCCATATCCATGCCTACCGATCGAGCTGCACTTGGCAGGAGCAGCCCCTGCCACGCTTACGATTGCAAAAGATACGACGGGGAAAGAATTCGTAGCGTGGCTGGGCGAGCCCAGCAGAAAGGGAGGTGGAACGGGTCCATCGAGCGGGTCGATCCACATCTGGTGCGAGTGGTCGCAACAAGGGATCATGGTAGAATTTGGGGGCACTGATGCGAGAGGACCACAAGCCTGGGAGCGGGGAGGGAGTGCGGTGTGGAGGGTGGTGACAGTATTTGCACCCAAGTAAATGACATGTCTGACGAGCACGAGCGATCCTAAAATTTAAAGTGTCTTGCAGCAACCGCCAAGGCTAGTCGGTACAGGATGCGCTGGCAGAAGCCGCGCTACAAAATTAAATGGTTTCTGTGTGAAAACGTCTTTCTCCCCCCGTCTCTGACTCTCTCTCATGGCTGCACCACCCAATGTCACCACCAAAGCGATGAGTGGCATGTTCATCATGGTTGTCTTTCCTCCTCCGTCCCTTGTCGTCGCCGCTCATCTCACCTCGAACAGAACAAGGCCCTCAGTAACGACACTGATGATATCCTCCGCCTGCAGGGCGTGTCGTGGTTCAAGCGTCGTGCAATCTCCATGTTCACTCTCAACCTCCGCGTAAAGCACTACACGGACGATAACGGCGTCGAGCACATCGACATCGATCAGACACTCTCTGGTGGCATTTCCGGCACGAGTGAGAACCGTCCTCTGGATTGGCACGAGCGTGACGAGTACGACGATGTCTTTGGTCTTGTGACCGAAAAATCGCGCAGGGTTCCCGTAGAGGAGATCACGGACGAATTTTTAAAGAAAGGCTGGACTCAGGATACCATTGACGACGATGTTATTTTCGTCGACTCCTGGAGCGCCCCCGGAAAGAATAAATATACATGGAGAGCAGTACAGGTAATTGCTTCGTTTTCATATGCGGTCGTCTCAATTCTTCTCACCCACTTTACCCAACAAACCAGACGTGGGGCTTCGGCATGGTGAATGGTGAAAGGCGACACGTTAGACACCTCACCTTCACCTCGCCTCAGAAGCAAGACGGCCCAATTCACGCTCGTTTCGTCTACGACTACAGTAAGTGCTCTATGCCACTCGTTTTGGTATGTTTTAAGCCTCGCGTAGTCACCCCAAATTAAAGGCACACATAGAATGACACCCTCGTTACAGTACAGCATGTATCACACAAGTATCACGTGGTGCACAGGAATCACTAAAATAGTTGACATACTCAGGCTGACTGAGGGTTTACAAAGCTGAAGGGGTACGATGGATCCCGTAGCATCATTGTCCGGTCTTTCATGCAACGTGATCCCTCTTCGACCCATCCCTCCACTCCTTCCCAATCCACACATGTGACCTTGACCGCAGATACGGTCCCTGAAAAGATAGAGCTCAGGGATGGGGACCTCATCGCCCGTCCGCAGCATTCACACAGGTTCGCAAACTTCCAGGCATCCTTCGCCTCCAAGTGGCCACACCTGCATCGGTCGGCCCTCTACGTAAGAGGTCCTAGGCCGAAGAGGGACCTTCCTAGTGAGCCGAGCTGCTATGTGCGTAATCGTCGTCTCACCCCTCCCATCCTAGACCCTGTCCCTCTCCTTGGTCGCACCTATACCTTCCGTGGCCACGCGCTTACCATCGCACTTGAACCTGCGGTACTACGGGCCACACGGCCGTTCACTACACCTTGGCTATTCGTTCTACTTGCTGTAGCTTACATCGTTGGCTTCGCTTTCTTCACCCGTGCCCAGTGGTTCCTCATACCCTCTTCCTCATTCGTCGACTGCACGTCCGTTTTCTGGACGGAGAATGCTGGCTGCGGTCTAAACGGCGAACTGTGTGCTCCTTTTACGAACACGTCTTTCGAATTTCGATGTCCCGCTCAGTGTGCTTCTGTCGTGCTGCAGAATCCCCGTCTCGTCGGAAACGTAGAGCTTGATTTCGTTCCCCTTTTAGTTGGTGGTGGAGACATGCAAAAGACATACAGAGGTGATAGTTTCATCTGTTCCTCTGCAATCCAAGCGTGAGTCCAATCCTGTTGTTTGGAATCTTGCGCTTATCGGACGGTCGATGCAGTGGTTTCTTTAGCGACTCAAGAGGGGGCTGTGCATCGGTTCAGCTCGTCGGGAATTTTACCAATTACCTACCTGTCATTGCATCCGGTCTCACCTCCGTCGGTTTCCCCTCTGTTTTCCCTTTGTCTTTCCGTTTTTCTCCTTCTACTTCGCTCACTCACTGTGCAGACCTTCGCAACTTCGCACTGGCTTTCAACATTCTAATCACGTGTGTTTTATTCCTCATCCTTCGACCCAAATCCATCGTACTGTATTGGTGCCTTGTGTGCATCGGGTTCTGGCACATTGCTCTTTTCTCCCAGCCTCAGGCCACACCACCGCCGTTGGATGTGGCCTTTGGTGCGTTCCTTCCGACACTCTTTGTCTGTTACGGTTTTTGGAGAGTTGCAATTCGCTTCACATTACCTGCCTTCGCAAATGCTCCCTTCGAGACCATGATCTGGTATCTTGCGCCGTACTGGACTGGTGTTCTCACGAACCTCACCACGGCACAGATACCTATAGATCGTCTTACCGCGCAAGATATCACTCAACGACCTGGTGGCCTTGTCGCACTCATTATCATTGTCCTGATCTTACTGGTCATCGTAATAAACCAGATCCGTATCATCCGAAGGACCGGTTATCTGCCGTATTATCTGGGTTGGCATGTCATGGGCGGCTTGGTCGTCCTCGTTTTGGGACTTTTGCCAGGCTTGCAGTTGCGTCTACATCACTACATCATCTCCATGGCGCTCTTTCCTGGAACGGGATTTCCGACTCGCCTCTCTGCCATCTATCAAGGATTCCTCCTCGGAATGTTCTTGAATGGCGTCGCTGGTTATGGGTTTTCTTCCATTTTGCAAACAGTAGCGGATGTGCGTGAACTTTTCTGACACGGCCATCAAGCTGACCATTTTGTAGCTCGCCAACGACGGACCAACAGGCTCGCCGCTTCCAACGTTCCTTACCAGTTCATCGAATTATAATGCAGCGATCACGCTAGCAAATCAGACGATCTCGTGGGCTCCCGTACCTAACAAACTGTCTAGTCAAGGTTGGAACGGATTCTCCCTTCTCGTGGACGACGTCGAGCGTTACGTTGGTAGTGCTCTCAACTTTTCCCTTGCTGGACTGGAAGGAGGACTACCCCACTTTTTCAGATTAGCCGTAAGTGCATATGCTCCTGGACCTGGCCTGGTGACATTTATAGGTCTCTGCAGTACGCGAGCAACGGGAATCCTGGAGACTTTACCATGCCCGCAACCCTGTGGCCTAACGGGACGTGGACCAATCCTCTTTCTGGGCCGTCCTGAGTATGTATTGTGATAGGTACGTGTTACACGAGAGGACAAATCTGGTGTGCACACGGGATGGACTTGGAACATTATTTAAAGCATTAGTTGCCCGGTATAGCGAACAGTTGCTGTAAAGCTTCACGTGTGTTAGAGTGCTTTGTAGTTTGGACTCCTTTAATGTAGTAGTTGGTCCAAGTAGGACCAAACAGCAAGCTACGAATGTGCCGAATGATGTGTACCTATTTTGGGGTGTGTGTGTCAGACATATATAGGGTTGCGGGAGGAACTTGCTCATGCTGACTTGATGCCTACTCCCACCTCTGTCCAACGAGGATCATTCAAGAAATGTCAGGGTGAGCTGTCACTGCTTGCACCTATCGAGCAGCCAAAGCATTTACATGTAATAGGACAAGGATGGATCTGCACTACTTGTCCTACAACCTACAGAGGCCAATCATCCTTCCCTAACCTCAAGGCCGCCTTGAATCACGAACGAACCGCTCACGACCACGGACCCTCTGCGTTGAAGAACGACAGAAATACCAACTGTGTGGACGACATACGCGTTCCAGAGAACGACCTGCAGACTTTGGATGAGACTTGTTGGGACAACAAGAACGACCATCCTCGTCTTACCTCGGAAGGTCTGCGCCAATGGGAGATGCACACCCACATCGACCACGTCTTTGATCTGGTCCCCTTCTGGCAGCGCGGTATAGACGCAGCGGAGAAGGGTGAAGTGCTTCGATTGGAGGAGTTTCTGGATAAGATGGAGGGGGATGGAGGGTGGAGGACCGCAACTGACGTTCTGGGTATGTTGGGAGGATGCCCATCCGAACGGGCTCGCGACTACGGTGGGCCAATATGGGGTCAACCCAATCGGGGTGACTGGGCAGCCAGCCAGCGTGGTGCATGGGAGCCGAATACGTTTGGCTGGGCAGCAAGTCAGGGAGGTGGTTGGGGTGTTGCTTCCATTCGCGTTGCCTCTGATGTCACAGAGTCATCATCTCGCGGGAGGGACAGTGATTGGGGTATCCGGGAGGAATGGGCCAAGGGTGGGTCAGAATTCAAGATGGGCCGGGGTAAGAAGGATGGCTGGGGTGCGATGGCCCGAGTCAAGACGGTGCGAGCTGTGGGAAGCGGTGGAGGGAGAGAAGAGCTGCACCAATTTGCCGAAACCATTGCACGGCAGGAAGCTGTCAACGAAGAACGACGCAAACAGATGCACTTGTTCTTCGAGGTATGTTTCAGTTAGCGGTCAAGTACTATGAGTACTAATAGGTGGGACGTTATAGATGCCCATGGAGCAGAAAATCCAAAAGATCAAGGAGACGATACGGTTTCTGCGCACGCACGCGGCATAAAATTGAGTCACAGTGGATTAGTACGAGTATACCTGCTGTGTTGTCCGGATACCTGAGGGGCAATATAGACTGTGCTGCGGCTGTGTAAGGCTCAGCCCCGCAGCACGTGCCACTGCTGATAAAGGGATGTGGTGGACTCCGAGTTTCCGATAATGCCAACGCCACTTTTAACCACCATGTCTCTCCCTGACGGCTGGATCCAACAGTACGATCCAAACTACAAACGCCCCTTCTGGGTGAGTCTCATATCATCCCCATGGGTCGACGGCTGACAGGAGACTGCATAGGTCGACACCAGATCCAACCCCCCTCGCGCTATCTGGGTGCACCCCTATGAGGACGAACAGTTTCTTGCCGAGCACCCAGAAATAAGGGCGAGAGGGGAAACATCATCTACCGCGCCTGATCTCGATGCACCGCCGTCGTATGATGCAGCCACAGGGGGACACGCTCCAGAAAGCAAAGACAAGTCTGGCTCCTCCAAACACCCTGAATCGCACGATCCCGTGTCTGCTGGGGAAAGTTCGCAGACAGCGCACAAGCGTGGAGTGTTTGGGAAATTGAAGGACAAAACCATTGGGACGAAAGAGGAGCGGGAAGAACAGAAGCGGATCCGAGCAGAGGAGGTAGCACGAGCGGAAGAACAAGCGAGGCAGGCAAGAAGGCGGCAGAAGCAGGAACGCGAAGAACGGAGGCGGATCAGAGCAGAGCAGGCGGCACGTGCGGAAGAACGAGCGAGGCAGGCGAGGATGCGGGAACTCGAGGAGCGGGAAGCGTACATGCGTGCGCACGGTGGATACGCGCCATATCACCCGAGCTATGGTGCGAATCCGGGGTATGGACAGCCGGGCCTTGGATTCGGAGGGGACAATACGGGGGCCCTCCTACTCGGCGGCTTAGCGGGGGGTCTCCTACTCGGAGGGCTTTTCGGCATTTGATTGCGTATTTTATTTTATTTTATTCAAGTAAAAGTATAATTGTAGACATCGTGTGAAAGTATAGAAAGATACTTCGTCGTCGGTGTCTTGCTGGATAAGATCAAGACAAGATGGGCCCGGTGTTGCCGTTGTCGCTGAGCCCGCATGTCTGTCTTCTCCCATCCCCTGACCTCGTCCGTCTCTTCCAGGACGCCTCTCTTCCACCCCTACACGAAATCCTCCAGTCCTTTTCTCCTCTCCCGCAAGGTATTTCTCCATCCTGTCCTCCTAGCTCTCTCCTCATCCCTCGCCCCCAGTTAATAGTCGCACGACCTCTCTCACCACCGTACTACATCCATCTTTCGCCCTTCGGTTCTCCGATCTCGCTGACATAGAACGCGCATGTCTTGAGGACGACGAGAAACGCGCCGCCAGGACAATCGACTGGATTGGCGAGCGAATAACCAAGCAGTGCGACAATTGGCTCAAGGAATTAGATGACCACCCAGACCGCTACGCCGCACGCACACCGTGGTGGGACGAACTCGCCCGCTGTGCCGAAGGCGATCACTTGCCCTCAAAGCATGATGGTTGGAACCATCCACTCTCGAGTCAGTCCCATTGCTTTTTGTCCCTTTCCCGACTCACAGCCCTGCAAGTCATCCTAGCCGTATCCACTACAGCTCCCAACCCACTGCAAGCTATCACAGCCCTCCATTCTCGTGTATTAGAATTTCCCTCATGGGTCGACTCAACCTATTTCCTTTACACTCTTATCGTACATCCCAAAGAATCACCACTGTCTGACGAAGAGTACGCCATCCCCTTTCGTTTCTATTCCCACCTCTTAATATTTCCCTACCAGGGCTGGCGCCCTCTTCAATGCCGTCAAGAAACAATATGGCTTGCATGCGTTCATGCTCTCTTTATCTCTCCCATTGCCCCCACCTCCCCCTGTCCCAGTTCCTACCCTCCCGCCTCGTCTCCCACCGCTTTCCTCCGAAAACTGGCAGAATGGTTCACTGACTTCTCGTCCCTCTTCCCCGGTGTCCTTAGTTGTCTCACCAAACTTTTTGAGGCTCTCGGAGCCAGACATTCAGCAAATGGCGCGCTTTACGCGAGAGTTTGTCGTCATGAGTCTTGTCCCGTGGATGGAAAAGTGTGTATTAGAATGGAATGAAGCATTTTCGTCCAGTAGACGGCTACCGTCGCGCCTTTTCTCTTCCACTCGCAAGTTTTTTGGTTCAACTACTCCAACCACACAGAATCCCACTCACACTTCTTCATCTTCTGTTTCCTCCCTTCCATCCCGATCACATACCCACAACCCATCCCAACTTGCGTCCGGTTCAATTGTTCTGACCGCTCCCCCTTCCCAGTTGCGACGCCTCGCGGAGTTTGCAACCATCCTGGGAGATCACAAATTAGCGATTTCTGTATGGGAATCACTACGAAAAGAAAACAAGGGTGGTTCGGTAATGTGAAATTCTTTGACCCAGCTTACACATGGGACTGAATATCCCTAGGACATTTTGCCACTGCTCTTGTCACCTTCCCCTGCTGTTGCTGCATATGCTTCACATGCGCTTTCTGATGTGTATCCACTTGGTTTGGATATGTCTCCTCAGGCCCAAGTGCAAGCCCTCAAATGTGCAGTTCGCTGGGAGGCTGGTATCTCCACCAATGACTTCCTCGCAGATCCTTTGGAAGGTGAAAGATGGCTAGTATGGGCAGCGGGAAACGTAGGTTTCTCGTTAATCCCCATCCCCATAGAACGGCACTGATTAGGACAGCGACATTGAAGGCCGAGGAACCACCAGCGGCGTTGCTCCTCGCTCAAGCAGCATTTCTGAGCGTTCAAAAGAATTCACAGCGGAGAGCTGCATTGTGGTACCTCTTCGCTGCCAATAGGCTCGAAAAGTGCGGTATCGTGCGTCTCTACTTGGTCTCATTCCGCGAAAGGTTACATCAAGTTGCATTAGAAGCCTCTGACGATGTTCTTCCTACGGAAAGCCCATGAACTCTTCACCAATCCGCCCAAAAAGTCATTGTCACCGTCCTTTTGGATCTCGGAAGGACAGTCCTCTTCGAAGCACATAGGATTTGATGCAGTTTTGTCGGGTATTGAGCATCCGCTAGGTCAGGCAACCACTTCCCCGACCCAACAACGTTAACCATGTTTTAGGAAGGTTATTGTATACGACTGGTGATATCAAGGGTGCGGTCAAATTCTTCCTGGGTCAATTACGTTGGTCATCCGCGTCCTCGCTGCTTGCCAAAATCGATCTCCCGAATGGAGACGAATGGAAGGCAACGAACTCGGACAAGGTCTTGTTAGAAGATTTCAGGGTTGCGTACTCGGTGCGTTAGCTATTAGAGGAAAAACTGTAACCTAACTCTGGTCTAGCACCTGAAGTCGATCTCCAGCCATGTTGATTCTGATGATTTGAAATTGCCGATAACCTTCGTTTCCCCGGCTCTGAGTCGCGCACGACTGGCTCGAGATACTACCAGCGGAGATCAGGTGGAATGGGAAAAGAGGGAGGAGATATGGTCCACGTTTTGGAGAACTCGTGGCAAGGAGACCCTCGAAAAGAGTGGCAGGGCCGCCGTGGGTGGTGAGTTAGGCTTCGTACTAAAGCTGATGTTGCATTTCACTTCCACCCCTTAGAATCCTTTTGGGTAGATATTGCTCTGCACAACCCACTGGACACGGAGGTGACCTTTACGAACCTAACGCTTGTTGTGGAAGCGAGAGATAAAGATACCTCTTGGATTAACAAATATGTCGCCGTTGAATGCGTAGAAGAAGTGGTCATTCATGCGAAGGAAAACCGGACGGTGAGAGTTCAAAGGCCCTGTGATCCTCGAAGCTTATACCTTGTGTTTGATCTAACTTAGCTTTCGATCGCAGTAAAAGTATCGCAAGCAACTTCGTTAACTATCCCCTGCATCACATATAACTTTCTCGGTTTGTTTCCTGCCAGAGAATCACTCGCACGACGTGGTAGACGACTACAAGACACACCTCAACAAAGACAAAACGCGGCCTACGCTCCAGATATACTAATTAGAACCGACGTCGAGGAGGCGAGCCAAGAGCTCGCCGTTTCTTTCGAGAGCAATGAACCGCTCATCCTCGATGAGGGTGAGCATAGGTCGATGAAACTCTGGATGACAAATGCAGGGCATAAACCTATTGATGAGATATGGCTGGTTGGTGGTCTAGAAGATCAGTTGTGGCTGGAGTCATCACAGAGTGAACCCCGTGAGCTTCTTCCAGGTCGAAAGGCCAGATCAATACTCATTCTTCTAGTATCAGTGGCAGGTGGCTCTACTGAAATTCTACATATAACCAACAAGCTTTCAGAGTGGACTCCCCGTGTTGTACCCATAAACAAGGAACTTCACTCGGGTGACACTGCTGCCGTAACTCTTACATGGCGCCCTGGCCGTGTTGCATTCCAGCAACTTTGCCTACTTTTTGTATATCGAGAGGTATATCTCATACCCATGTTCTCGTTTGCAAGCTGAGTATCCCCCGTCCTTAGACTGGAGGTCGCGCCTTCCACTGTACACGTGTGACAAGGACCTATCATGTCAACCCTTCATTAGAATTATCGGCATCTTTCTCTCCAAGCCCCTCGGTCGATAGTGCATTCCTTGTCAATCTCAAAGTGTCTAATCTGTCTTCGAGGTCTATGCGAGTCAAACAGGTTACTTCCATTAGCCCTACCTGGGGATGCCACCACTTGACGCCACTCCCATCGTAAGTTCTCGGCGTGATTTTGCTACTGAGGCTAAAGGACCGATTAGAACACCGCTGCAGCCTGCGCAGCTGACTAGTATGTCATTCAGTGCATCCCCTTTAGATTCCACGGCTTGCATAGAAGCTACAACCGCTTTTATCTCGAGAACTTTAGGCGATGTTTTACACGGCCGTAAGGTTGAACCGGAGGACCCACCACCCTTGGATCTTACATGCCGCCATACCTCCGTTGTGAGCTGCATTGTTTTTGGAATAACCTATTCAGTTCTTCATACACCCTTTCTAGTACGATTCCTGCATTTCGGTGCATGATCCCGCTGTCTCCCAACTCTTTTTGTCAGAGAAGAGCAGGATCGTTGCCAACTCTATAACTCAATCACATCCACATATTCCAGCTACCAGTAATCCTCGGGTCTTTCCTCTCTTCAACCCCCTTTCTGTGGACTTCTTGTTATTCTGGGAAATACCCTCTGAACAAAGAGCAGGCTTTATCCTGCTGTCGGGTGTGAATCTTGGTGCAAGTCATGCTGCTCTTCAAGAGGCTATTGAAAACGTAGAAAGTGCAAAAGTCAAGCGGAGCATGTATGCAGAAACCCAGCGCGAGAAGATGGAGATACTGCGATCGATCCGTGACAGTGATTGGAATGCCGAGATGAATCCTCTAGTCGTCACGGTTCAAGAAGGGGTGATAGAACATGATTTCAGCCGAGGGTACGTCGTGCCATAATCGGCCGCGTTTAGCATACTCAATCCGTGTCAGAATTTATCTTGCGCCTGTGAAATTTTCCTTGAGAAACCACTCGTTAACTCACCCATCCCGCTATGTGATCAGACTTGGTGCGAAGGGCCACGAAGAGGAATCTAAACAATTGCAAGCATTTCCCCGAGTTCCATAGCATTCCTGCTCACCCACTCGTAGTGACCTTCCACCACAGTACGTAGGAAGACTTAGCATTCGAGGTACATTGCTCCCTTCGCAAACGACGACCGTGGAGACGAGACTTCGAGTTGACCGTCCTGGAACATATGCGCTCTCAAAGTGGCAAGTCGAAACGGATGTTGGAGAAGCGGGGTCAAGTCACGATCAATCCACATGGCGCACAAGACACAGCTATGTGCAAGGGCCTCCCTCGGACCATTACCCACGTATGATAGTAACAGAGGTGCTTCGGTAGAACTCAATGGTGCGAAGGTCCATAGCATAAATATTACCAAGGTAGCGATCCAACCCCGAAAAGTTACAATAGGATGACAATCAAGGTATGATCATCCAGCGCTTATTCGTCCTTGGCAGCAGCCGACTCTGCGCGTTCCCGTTCCTTCTGTTCCTCTTCCTTCTTTGCGGCGGCAAGGCGTAGCCTCTTCACCTTGATGTTGAAGATTGTCTGTAGGGGGAGGATCAGTCTTGGATGATAGAACGTAAGCAAACGAGACCGACTCCGAGAGCAAATTGGATGATGTTAAAGAAGGGAACCCAGAGCTAGAGCTGCGTCAGTTTTGTTGGTACTTGAAGATACAGTTCACCTACTTCGACCGGAATGAACTGTTGCGCAATCACCATCGACAAGGGTGAGACAACCCAGTTCACCTTGAAAGAAGATGATCAGGCAATAGCGTGCCATAAGAGACAGTGGGACGTACTCGGATGACGGCAAAGAAACCGGCTCTGACTGTGCGGACAACGTCCTCGACGGACTTGGCACCATTGATCACAGCCATGGAGGCCAGGAAAGCTATCCATTGGCACGGGGCCGAGTTCAACACGGAACGGAACGGGAGTCACACGTGAATCATCTAAACGCACCAGTGGTCTGGATAGGCGCGATGAGCAGGTTGCTCGCCAGCAGCTGTGCCAGTCTGTACTTGAGACCGACTTTGCCGGTAAAGGCCTTTTGGAGGAGGCCGACGAGGAGATGGCCTAGAGGTGCGGACACGGAGAAGCCGTACAAGGCCATTTTGAACGCTTTGGCGTTAATGTGCGCGCGTGCGAGGGCTTTGGCGAGTACTGAAGCATCTTTTGGGGTTGGGCTGGGTGGAAGACTAGCAGCATGCGATCCAATGACCTCTTGGAGGAAGGAGAATGTCGCTACAACTGGTATGAGCTATGCGCGCCAGGGCACGGAAGCGAGAGATGTCCACCTGACGTTATCGCCTTGGTGCGAAGGGGGTTCGTAGATAGCTGAACAAGATACTGAGCCAGTAAAGGGTGCAGTGGTGCGTTTGGGGAGATTTTTGCACTCATGTCGGGTTGTGTAGGTTGTGTAAACGCCAAGGGTTCGCTGCTCACCAACACCGCCCTGAAACTTGATCAGGAATGCCACCGTAACTAGGTTGATCAGAAGAATGATTCGACAATATCAAAAGTCTGAGTGCATCTAATTATTGTCTATGATGTACTTATCATTAATGCGTATCCCAGAATAAGGATATTATTCCACTACGATCAAAAATCCAACGAGACCAAGGCTCTATCATTGACGTCCCTTCACCCAAAGTTTGACATAGTCCGCAAAGGAAACCATGCAAATAGTTTGCCAGATACCAAGGGCGAGGCGAGGCGTTACTCCCCGGTAGAGACCTTTCATGCCGTTTTCCTTGTAAATGAAGCGCAACGTGTTCAGTATGGTGAGTTTCTCTGGACGGTTAGCATTCGCAGTCGCCTTTGCCATGGATTGCATCTTATGATGCGTCAGTGACAGAGAGACAGACCCTGTAGGAAGAACATACCTCAACACGGACGACTTCAATGGGCTGGTTCCATGTCGCCAGCGCACCGCCAATTGAGGAGGCAAGGATCTTGTCGACTGCACCCGATTTCTCGTGTTCACCTTGGCCACGCACATTCCGGATCATTGTCTCAGCCAGCCGGGCAAAACCCATACTAAAACATCATCAGCTATTTAAAAAAATCAAATAAAACAACACACCGTGAGCCCCAGTTGGTACATTGACGCACAGCAACCGCGTTGACACCTTTGTTAATGCCGCGAATACCATCCTTGCGGTATATGTCCATGAACACTTGAAAGGTTGACCGCTGTACACCACTTGCGGCTTCTTTGTGTCGAGTGATCTCAACTGTCTTCATGCATGTCGTGAAGCCTGTCAAACGAGTCCATGAGTCAACAGGAAGGTGGCAGGAACATTGCATTAGTCTCGGCATATGTGCGGATTTGAGAGAGCATAGCGACGGGCGCTAGCCTTGAGGTATGTGCGTATCATTGCAACTCGTCGGCGATCTAACGGTGAGTGCTCACTCACCCATAGTTGCATACGCCTGAGCAACACCACCGCCCATACCACCCAAGAGACCAGCTGCAGCCGGACTGATGCCCATAGTCACAACGCCAGACTCGATCTCGGAAGCAGTGAAGAGTAAAACACCGCCCTTTGTGGAAGCCTCTATCCATGCCTGTAGAATTGGCAAGGTAAGAGATGGAAAGAAGAGGAAAACATTTGCTCGTTATACCCATGGAATAAGCCCTTGAAAGAAGCCAGCGACACCACCACGAGCCCAAACAGCCTTGGTTGCCTGGAGCATTGTCTGCGACCGATTAGCAGCCATCTGGGTCTTGAGGACCTCCAGGGGCTGTCCTAAAGTCGTCACCTATGTGACAAAGTCATTCACATGCATATAGACACTAGACGCCTGTGGAGACTCGCCTCCTGGAGTAGGGGGTACGAGTGAGGGACCGAAATGGAGTAGAAAAGAAAAGGTTACTGACGAACTAGCAGTGACAGCAGCGAAATGAGGTTATGAATATCAGCACTGATTTGTTACAAGACGGTACAGTACCATGTTCATGATTGCACCTGTCGAACCAAGTGTCAGAGCGAGTGAGTGTGTGCCATTGATGGAGAGGGACATACCGATGGCGATGTTTGACCAGTTGACGCCCTTCTGGCCAGGTTCCCTTTGAATTGCCATCGTGTGTGGTCGAGGTAAGAAAAGACAAGGTCAAGGTCAAAGTCAAAGTCAAGAGTTGTTTTTGCTGTCGCACATCGAATCCCTTGCCATTTCCGGAAAACAACTCTCGTCACGTCGTCCCGGAACTCGGCAAGTTTGCAACCCGACTCATCCGTGTTATTATTATGCGTCCAAAGTACACGCCAACTAATTAGAATCTCCATCCATGCATAACTAAAAATAGGTATGTGATGAGGAAATAGTGTATAAAAACCGTCTGGTGACTGTAAGAGAACTGGGAAAGCTCCGGACATGAACGGTCATGATGGCAAATGCCACGAGAAAGAGGAACGGGGACCGCACCGAATACACGAGGCGGGGGAGAACGAGGCAAGTGTGGTCGCCGTTGGGCATTCGATCATGCTGCTACCCCTTTCAGTGCTTCTAGGTCCACCTTCAATCTGCAAGAAAACGCGCGGGACGCAGTCAATAAATGAGTTCAAATGAAAACCATCCGATCAAAACAAAACACAAGAAAAGGTACAGTAGACGAAGTAACGTAGTTAGATGAAATCAAAGATCACGGCCAGCGCAATCACTACTCCAAATAAACTCTGCAGTCCAAAAACCTTGACATACCGAGTGATCGAATCTTGGTTTTCCTCTTGTTCTTGCTCCAGGTATTGTATCTCCATCGATTTCCGGGCAACATCTTGCTGAACCTCGTCCAACCGTGCCTGAATTGTCTCGACCTCTATCTCCAACGCCCTCACAGCACGTTCGTGCCCAGCCTGTAGGTCATGCATTTTCAAATTATGTGCTTCGTGGACCTTCTGCAGCTCTTCTCGTGTAACCGTCGTGGCAGACGCGTGGACAGCTCCATTGCTCCTTGGAACCGCGGCGGGTTCAACCGCAGCCAGTTGAGCCCTTAGCGTCGCAATTTCACCCTCCAGATCGGACAGCGACAATGCTAGCTCGGATTTCTGAGCGGCCAGCGTACTGATCTCCCCCTCGTGGATGGAACGGAACCTCATTACTTCCTCCACACGAATGCGTGCTGCTTCCTCAAGCTCCTTAGAATGGTTCGCCGACATCTCTGAGAGAGATTCCTTCGTAATGGCCAGGACGTCGTTGAGCATAACGTTTTCGTCGCGCAGGTTGGTAATCTCTTTGGTGAGGCGCTCAATATCAGTCGCTTGATCGACGTTGGTGGAGGCTGCTATAAAGTTGGCACGAGCGTCCTCGAGCTGTGCCTTCAGGCTCTCACCCTCAGCACGTGAAGTATCCAAGGCGGCCTTTGCTTTGGAGAGGTCATCCTGGGTAGCGCGAAGCTCGAGCGACAGGCTATTGAGTTTCTTCTCGAGGGCGCCAACTTGAGACTCGAGGGCAGCTTCATGTTCCAACCGGAGATCATTCACGGTGGACTGATGAGCAGCACGAAGTTGCTCAATGGTTGCCTGTGACTCGGCACGTAGGGCCTGCAGGTCTTGACCGTGTACTTCTCCCGCGTCATTCTGTGGCCTGCGTTAGCCTACGCAATTCACAAGGGTGTCTTACTTACCTTGGCCCGCTCAAACGCTTCTTGAAGGAGTTGATCATGTTCAGCCCTTACAACATCAACCTTGGCACTATACTTCGCCTCCAAACCCTGTGAAGGTAAATGTTGTCAAGGGTTTGCGTTCACCCACAAGGGTCACCCTCACCTCGAGCTCAGCGGTAAGCCGCTTGATTTCTTCCGACAGTTCGATATGCTTTGAGAGATATGATTGCTCGGCTTCCTCCATCTCCTGTTCGTATGCATCAGCGGAGGCTTGGGCTGCTGTCTTCGTCTCGTCGTGAGCAGCATGCGCAGCAGCAAGTTCGGTGTTCAACACCTCAACCTCAGAAACAGCCTTGGCGACGTTGGACTTGATGAGTTGCACCTCATTGGCATGGAGCAAAGCAACATCGGCGGCTTTCTGCGTGCTTTCTGCGTCCCGAGCTTCGGCATCACGTAGAACTTGCTGTGTGACGGCAACGGCCTCCGCGAGCTCAGCTTCCAATTTTTGGAGGCGGCCAAGGGTTCTTTTGTGTCCATCCTCTGCGTTCTCTTGACTCTCCTTCAACTCCAGAATTTCAACTTCCAGTTCGGAGATCTTGGCAGCGCTTCCTTCTCTTTCCGCTTTCAATTCGCCTATCTGAGCAGTAAGAGTGGTTACTTCAATTGCGCGCTGCTGTGATTCGCTAGACCTCGCTGCCGCCTCTTGACGAGCTCTGTCATGTGCAGCTCTTAGACTATTCAGTTCTGCGGTGACAGTTTCAACGTCGGCCTTGGCCCTGAGGAAAGCTTCACGCTCCATCTGCGCAGCTGCGGCAGCCTCCGCCGATGACTGATCGCTCGAAGACCGAAGTGACTCGAAGTTCTCCTGGGCAGCCGCGACATCCGCCTGTAATGATTCAATCTGTGCCTCAAGGGCCTTGGAGTTTTCGGCTTGGCTCGCCATGATCTTGTTTGCATTTTTAAGCTACAATACGAATATCAGAGGGGAGCCAGACTGAATGACAAGATTCTTACCTCGTCACCTACAGAATTGAACGCAGCTAGGTCACGAGAATGCTCCGCTTGTGCCTGCTGCAAACGAACTTTGAGGCCACTGATTTCGGCGTCCGATGATTGTTTGCTGATTTGAAGTTTCTCGATAGACGATGCTTTTGTTTTGACATTGACCAAAGCTTCGTCAAGGGACGCCTGAAGTCGTAAAATTTTGATTTCGAGGGTAGCTACTGCATCCGACTTGGCGGAGAGGTTCTCCGTAGCTTCCCTTAACTGTACGACATGTCAGAAAATGGGTGCAAAGTATTCGAAAGCAACACCATGCCTTCTCTTGGAGATCTTCGAGCACCTTTCCGTCGTCGCGAATCTCCCGTATAGAGGAGACTGATCCCATTGGCCGCATTGGGGGCCTCTGCAGAGGCTGCGCAGCAGCGGGAGGCAGGCTCTGCCTTGAATTGGATGGCGTCCTCTTCACGGCCTCCGAAACGGCAGCACGAGGGCGAGAAAGCAAGGCGGAAGGAACGGTAGCACCACCAGTTGCGTTAGACTTGAGGGACGCGACTGAGGGAACCGGAGAAACAACAGATTGGCGAGAGGTCGCATTCACCTCTGCGGGAGGAGATCTGGATGAAGACGTCAGGGAGGCTAGCAAGGTTGAAGTTCGTGTTTTAGGTGCCGGGGGTGCTCCCGTCGCCGAAGGGGCCCTTGGGGGGAGCATAGATGATCTCCTACTGGGTGGAGCTGGGCCAGAGGTAGACCCTCTAGACGACATGGTCGTAGTCTTTGTTGAGTTGGTAGAAGTTGTGGTGGTTGGTTTCTTTGCGGCGGAAGGGGTAGCGGACTTGGAGAGAGGAGAAGAAGGTGTAGGAGTCTTGCCTAGAGAGGCTGCCTTGGCATTGCCAGGACCCAACGTGGCAGAATTCAAAGCCTGTCCAACACATGGTTAATAATGAAGCAAACGTGCACACAAAGCATGGTTAACGCACCTTCTTGTCTGGCGGCGTGGATGAATTTGCTTTGCCGGAAACGGATTTTGCAAGCACTGTGGACTTGTCCTTGACAAGGCTCGTACGTTTGGAAGAGGCTGATTCGCCTTTCTTGGACACCTCCGTGATGGAAGCAGGACGGGGCTCGGTGAAGACGTCCTCTTGGGTGGGATCGCGGAAGTTGGCGTCTGCATCTTTCGGTGTTCCATCGAGCGGGGGCTCAACGGGGTCGATATCCGGATGAACCTGTGCATTAGGGTCCTGATCTACCACGTCAGAAGCCTCATGTTCCCCGCGAGGTTCAGATGCCGGGTCTTGAGAAGCGGGGACGGTTTCAACGGAAGCGGAGATAAACTCAGAGTCGGTCATGGTGATGGCGGGAGAAGGAAAGAAAGAATGGAACGAGAAAACAAACGACTTCAACGTAACAACTCGACCCGACACAAACTTTTTTGTACATAAACACGCAAAAACTAGCATTCACTTCAGGTCCGCGTACAAATTCAGCCCATTCAGCGCGGGCTCGTCAAGCGACCCGTGGTTGTACGACAGAACAGACACCTGTTGGACCGTAAGCAACCGAACGCGTGCTGTGCAAGAGCATCTCACTCCTCCAGGTTCGACATTAAAGTGCGTTCCTACTCCAGTGTCAGTGCACCCAACTCACGTCGATGTAGACGACCATACCGAGTGCTAAGCCAAAGTTGATCCATCGGGAAATGAACACGCGGTTAAAGTGACCATGAGCGACGATCAGGACGTCACGCGCGCCTTTACCCTCCTCAAAGTACTGCCGGTGATACTCACGAACCTGCGTGATCTCAGTCCGAAATCTGGGTTGATCTACAGGTCTGCCCAACCTTTGCTATCACGCCATCCACGCGAGAGCACATATCGACCACACTCTCACCCCCAGGGCAACTAACGATCAGGGTTAGGAGCTGTTTCGGTGGGTCTCATCGGGATACATACCCATCCCTCCAGATGTTCCAGTCAGGCTGTTTGGCTAGGATCTCTTCCTTGAGAAGCCCTTCGTAGTCACCATAGTCCCATTCGCGGACTTGATCAGTAATAACATGATCAGGGGTACTTGGCAACTGTCCAAACAAGAGTTGGAATGTCTTTTGCGCACGAATGCGCGGTGAGATGAAAGCGATAACAAGGTTCCTTGGATCAAGAAGCCCTGCGGGCTGAGTGAATGGCCTGTTCGACCGATGGTCGTTTCAAGGGAGTACTGACGGCCTTGCCCCACTAAAAGTGGTGCTTTCTCCTTGATTTGCTGTTCACCACGAGCCGTCAGGGGGATGTCACTCCTCCCTGTCTGGGATCAGCGAAGCTCAGCTGGGGGTGGAGATGATGTGTTGAGAAACGAGCATACATGGCGCCTATTCGATAACCGAGGGTCAGCGACTCGGCAATGGAACAGAGGGTGAGAGCTCACCCGTTCAGAGACCACTCGGTTTCGCCTGGAGGGTTGTCAATGTTACTGGTAAAAGTATGTGTAAAACTGACCGTGTCGGATGAGAAAGAGTCTCGGGGTGGGACGAGTCATAGTATGTAGTAGAGGTCACTTTCTGACCGCGACCATGTTTGACGAGTGTAAGTCGACAACTTGAATGTCTACTACACTCGTTCACCAACACACCTAGTTGTCGAGCATACAGCACCGTCAGGCCATGCACGCCCTCCACTGCCCGACGTACAGTACCAAGGCTTCGAACCTTCCCCGTACGACGACCAAATAGTAGCCACAGATCTCCCTACCTCGGTCAGTTTCGCACTCTGTGAGCTTTCAACTACATACCTAATCCCAGCCCAGGTGAATCCACAGTTTCCGACCTCCTCCCCCGCCGATGCGCCCATTTTCGATCTTGGCAGGGTACAGTATACACTTCCCGCTCCACTTGTCTCCCTTGCCGTCTCTTTCGATGTCCTCGCAATGGCCCTGTCCTCAAACCTCATCATTCTCATCGAGCTCTCGCACGCAGAGCAGGTCCTTCATATTCCCATCCCCCGCAAGCCCGCGGAGATGTCTATACACAAGATATTCCTTGACCCTTCCGGTCGACATCTTATTATTACATCCCACCAAGGAGAGAACTGGTATCTATACCGCGGGTGGAAGAAACCACGGCCATTGAAATCTTTCAACAAACTCGTCATTGAGAGCATTGCGTGGAATAAAGCAGCACTGCTTTCATCATCTCACTCCTTATCGACCAAGGAGTTCTTGTTTGGAACCCGTAGCGGTAATATTTTCGAAGCAGTTTTAGATGCAGGAGAAGATCTTTTCAAGTCGCAAGAGCGTTATTTGCAGTTGCTCTTCTCACTACCCGAGAAAGCTCCAGTCACCGGCGTCAAGTTTGAACTGTTTCCTCCAGCAGATCAAAAACATGCACTAGTCATCGTGACCACACCCTCGCGCATCTATCAATTCAATGGCACACCAGACCGACGCTCAGATGACGGAGGTCGCCTCTTTTCCTCCTTATTCGCTGCTTACCGTGAAACAGCGCCGAGTGAGTCTCCAAATTATTTCGTAATGTTCTAGACTGAGACGACGAAGAGATATCCGAACTACCCGGAGACTTGCAATATTCGGAACTGCACTTCTTTACGCCGAATTCAGACCAGGCTCTCTCGTTGCCCAAGACTCTCGCTTGGATGACAGGTTAGTGTTCCCAGCGGCGAATAACATCTTGTTCGTGATTCTGTTTGGTTTAGCACCGGGGATTTATCATGGGACTCTTAACTTTGTCCCGAATTATGACGACCATATCGATTCGACGCAACTCCTTCCCTACCCGTCACTGTCGTCTCCCGAGCCTCTCGCCCTACGACCGCATCCCGAAGTCCCCACTTCGATTTTACTCACCGAGTTTCACTTCATCCTGCTTTACAGGGACCGTATCGTTGGAATATGCATTTTGAATGGTAAACAGACCTATGAAGACGTCATCCCGCTGGTGAGCCGGCCATGTACAATTGAAGTATGCATCTCAAGGTGTTACACAGAGACCAAACGAGACAGTCAAAGGGTTGGCCGCAGATCCTGTTCGCAAGACATACTGGGTTTATACTGACCAGTCCATCTTTGAACTGGTGGTCGCGAACGAGAGCCGCGATGTATGGCAAATATATCTTACGCAACGGGATTTTGACATCGCACTGCGGTATGCCAAGGTTGGTTTCACTGCCGGGGATGTAGGAACGACAATAACTACCCTCCATCAGACTGCCGCCCAACGCGATAAAGTTCTTTCTGCCCAAGCGCATGCTTTCTTCGAAGAAAAACGATATTTCCAGGCGGCTCAGTGCTACACACAGTGCTCAGTCTCTTTTGAAGAGGTGACGCTCAAGTTTCTGGACATTGGGGAGCGAGATGCACTTCGGTCATATCTGATCAGCCGATTGGAACGGACCCGCAAAACTGTTAAGTTGAGACATTTTGAACACCTTGCACTTTGTTGAGATGCATTTCTTTAGGACTTAACGGCACGGATGATGCTGGCAACTTGGCTTGTTGAGTTCTATCTTAGCAAATGTGACGAACTGGATGACCTCTGTGCATCCGAAGCTGCAACAAGTGATGCAGAGAACATGCAGGCAGAGCGTACCATCCTTGAGGAGGATCTCTGTCACTTTTTCGAGACTTACAAGGTGGGTAGTCTTGACCCGGTCTTGGTTGTTGTCTCAAATTTCATGGCAGGCAAACCTCGATCGTAATACCGTGTACGAGCTCATACAATCGCACGGGCGAACGGACATGTTACTTTTTTACGCAACTATAGTTGGGGATCATGAACGGGTCATCCAACACTGGATACTCGAAGAAGATTGGTTGAAGGCGATCGACACACTCAATCGCCAGGTTTGTTCATTCATCTCCTTTGGTATAGCGATCAGTGAATTAATGGTACTAGTCGGACTTAGAGCTCTACTATCGCTTTGGCCCGGTTCTTACCAGACATGCGCCGAAGGCGATGGTTGACGCGTGGCTCAAACAATTAGCTTTGGACCCGTTGCGATTGATACCCTCCCTCTTGCAGCTGCAGCACCTTCCCCCTGATCCCTTGGTGCCGAACCAAGCAGTACGATATCTCAACCATGTTATCTTCGACCGACATAATACCTCTTCTACTGTTCATAATCTGATGGTGACATTCCACGCCTCCTCATCCTCAACCCCCCTTGGTGATGACGGCCCTTTGCTACGCTTCCTTATGACGGCACCTTCCAACCCACTCACTGGTAAACCATACTATGACTTGGATTACGCTCTACGCTTGTGCAAGAAAGCAGGTCGGATACAGCCCTGCGTGCATATTTACTCAAAGTTGGGTCTATATGAGAACAGTGTCGATCTGGCCCTCCAGAAAGGCGACCTCGAACTAGCGAAGATAAATGCCGATATGCCGGAAGACGATCCCCAGTTAAGGAAGAAGCTCTGGTTGAAGATTGCTCGGTATGTCGTACAGGACAAGAAAGATATCAAGGCGTGAGTTGTGATTGGTCTCGCTTGGACGCTGGTTGATTGTTTTAGTGCTATGCGATTCTTAGAGGACACCGACCTGCTCAAAATCGAGGATATTCTACCCTTCTTCCCGGATTTCGTCGTGATTGATGACTTTAAAGAAGAGATTGCGCACGCCCTGGAAGGCTACTCGGCTCATATCGACGATCTGAAGAGAGAGATGGATGACGTTACGCGCACTGCGGAGTCGATCAAGCAAGACATTGTCGAGCTGAAGAGCCGTTTCGTCACAATCGACGCCGGAGAGCAATGCTCCGTCTGTGCACAACTCTTGCTGACGAGGCAATCCTATATATTCCCTTGTCAACATGCATTCCATGCTGATTGTCTAATCGGACTGGTGAGTTTACACACATCGTACAGATTCGCCGTCTGATTCGTGTTTCTAGGCGAAAGAATACTTGCCTGCGCATGCCCTCAGACGGATTGTTACTCTGCAGACAGAACTGATCAAAGAGGTCCAGAAGATAGGTCCTGGGGAACATGCAGTCACGACGTCTTCCAGCGATGTGCGGCAGCCAACACGACAGCGCACATTGCTCTCGGCAAATTTTGCTACCCCGCTTCAGAACGGTACCAAAGCAGCGGGTTCACTCGGACGGAACATCCTCTCTGCCGGTGATCGGCTACGAGATCTGATCTTGCCAGACGCACTCGCTTCTGCTGTCTCAGCGCCAGGGTGGTTACCCGGTATAGGTACCGGAAGTGGTCAGAAAGGACTAAGCAAGGACGCTGAGAAGCAGGCGGAGAAATTGCGCGCAGAATTGGAGGACGTTTTGACAGGCAGCTGTCCCCTGTGCGAAAGCGTTATCGCAGGACTGGACAAACCATTTGTCAACGATGGAGAGGTAGACATGACGTGGGCGCTGTAGCGTTGTCTCATCTTGTGTTCCCACTGGATTGAATTGACACATGTTTTACATCTATCGCTGTGACAGCTGCGACGACACAGGGGTAGAAGCGACGGCTCCGAGAGGTTGTTCACCCGTTGATTTTCTTGGTACGACCAGCTCTGCGTCGTAGTCGGGCGGCTTTTCTTGCGCCCATCTGCACGAATGTTAGAAGGACATCGAGTCGGGGAGGGATGCAGCACGTACAACGGCCTTTTCCTGCTCCAATCGCCGACGCTCTTCGCTCGCCCTCTGGCGTTGGAGCGTTATCTCCCTTTTTCTGAGACAAGTTCGATGTGGTGCATGTAGTGTCGGAACGGGGGGGACTCACCGGCGTTTTTCAGCCTGCTTCTCCTGTTTGAGCTCGACTTCGAGTTTTCTGACGGCGTGCTCGCGCTTGGTTTTCTCCATGCGCGCATGCCATTTTGTCTTGTGTCCTGCAGAGGACTGGGAACGACTGGTGATGTCTGATCAAAAAGATGAGCTGGAGCGCGAAGGAGGCTTGTCCGTACACGGTGGCGGATTTTGTGAGCTTCCACGACTTTCCTGATACACGACCGTTGGCGGAGGCGGCGAGATTCTTGTGTTGGTCGCAAGGAGTCGCCATGAGAAAAAGATTGTATCGAGTGTCGTGTCGGTTTTTATGTAACTTACTAACCTGAGCTGGACTCGTTCTTGACGTTCACATCTTCTCTCCTTCAACCTTCCTTTCGTTTTCACGACTATGGCGCCGCCGTTGCGCTCCCCGACCGACGCTCACCATAACGCGCTCAGGTCCGCCTCTGGAGCTCACCACCGTGCCCGTTTCCCGTCCCTCACCGAGTTTCCGGACTCTCCCTCCGTTTACAGCCCATATGCCTATCATTCTCCCGAACCCGACGCGCACCGCCTCTCCGACTCTCCAGGTTATCCAGACTTTGACGACGAAACTGCTTCTACCATTCGCTCTCTCTCTACCGAAGACGTCCAGGACGACTCCGACATCGACGACTGCACTGACGACGCCTCGTACCGAATAAGCCTCCGGGGTCCCAAGATCAGGTTTCACTCTCGCGCCCCTTGGGAGACTGAGGATGCCATCCCGCACGACCACGAATCAGACAAGATCGCCAAGTCGGGCACCATCGGGAACAAGCTCAAAGGAACGGCCTCCAGAGCTGACACTCTTATCCGCACTTTTACCAGAGGCTCCCTTACCAGCAGACCCAGTGTCGAGTCAGCGCGCTCACAAGTATCGGTATCTTCTTTCGAGGCCACAGCAGGAGACTCCTCGGGTTCTCGTGGCGCCTTGTAGTGAGTCGCTCGGAAATTTCATTATCTTGTTCTTGTTTCATTGACGCTCAATACAGTGATCTTGCAAGGCAGTCCATGTCGACCTCCTCCTTTGCATCCTCTGCCACTTCTGCCTCTGTACACGTCCAGAACTTCGTACACACGACCGACCATCCAAAATCACCTCATCACTTCCCTCAGAGTCACGATCCGTTGTCCAGAGCCACGGTCAGCTTGGATGGAATGGTTTCCCCTGCAATAGCACTCGAAAGCGTTCCCATACGACACTCATCCTCTGAGACTTCTCGCGTTGGCTACGAACGCAGCGCGAAACCATCATTGGTCCCTTTATCCCAAGAACGACAGTCTCGCGACCAGTTTGTACATCCTTACGCTAACCCCGATTTGGTTCCCTATCTCCCACCACCCGAGACGATACCCTCTCATCACCCAATCTCGGGGGATATGACCGGGAGTGACTCTAACAGTACAGTAACCGATTCGACCAGTACCAGATCCGCATCATTTTCAGTCATCTCCACCGAGATATCCACTACATCATTAACCTGCCGGGATATCCCACACGGAAGTCGTCGTGTCAACGGCAAAGAAATTTCCTCCCCAATTTCTGTCCTCCGTCAAAGCGACGCTGGTTATGTTGATCGCAGCACCAAATTCTTGTCTCTACATCCACCACCTGTCGGTTTCGAAGGTCCCCGCCGGAACACACCTACTGTCACCCTTATCACCCTTCAAGAAGCACAGAAGAGAGAGAGATTCCGCGGCAACACAGTTCACACTACGGTTACCCGACATAAGCTACCCTTTCCCAACTCAGATGATATATCCGAGGCAACAGAAGAGCAAACCGTGGAGGTCGACACCGGTGGAAAAATGACTCACACACGCGCTCGATCTACCAGTGCTGGGACTCGGCACAAAGTGGTCCAACTTACTTCAGCTCAGCCTCAAGATGCTGAGATGGAAGATGGGTCCGCTGTCTCAACCCCAGTGAGCGCTATTTCTGGACGGTCACTCAAACATAAGAAAAGTGGGTTCATGAGGCTTTTCGGGGGTCGCAATTCAGAAGGAGAGAAAGAGAGAAGCCCAACACCACCAATTCGTCCCGTAATTGATGTGTGTGCCGAAGAAAGCTCGCAGGTTCATGGGAGCGTGAAGACCTCGAAGCCCACACTGCAGACGGTGCCAATATCCCCGTTGGCCTCAACACACGGTTCTTCTTCCTGTAGCAAGGGGCCTTCTCCACGCAGACGACAACCGCCTCCACTGTCCATTGTTACCAAAACTTCGGATCACAATATTCCTACCTCGGTTCGGGGAAAAAAATCTCCGATGGGCTTGAATTTTGCACCCCTCTTTCTTACCGTTCCACAGAGTGCTCCTCCGGGCAACAGTGACTTCCCAGGTCTCAAGCTTCGACCTGTGTCCACCTCCTTCAGCTCCCACTTTGCTGATATGGTGACAGGTACAGTGGAAGAACGCCAACGTGATGTGCATACACCGAGTTCTGCTGCGAGCTCCAATACTGCGTTGTCTCCATTCACTCCCGTTTCCATGCGCCGCAGTGATGATGCATCCTCGACCGCAGCAGAGGCGCTAGGGGAAGAGCATTTGACCATCCAAGGGCTACAAGATCAACTCGCGTCCGCTAAGAAGGCCTGGCAGCAGCAAATTTGGGAGTTACGTGGACAGATCAGAGATCTGACATCTGAACTGGAGGTTCTCCGAGCAGCGGACAACCGGGAGTACTGCGAGGTTTGTAGTCGAGGAGAACCACAAAAGCGTTATGCCTCACCTTTGGACGAGCAACAGTCAAAGAAGGTTGGCGTTGTTAACCGGCCTAGAGCTCCCACTGGTGACGCGGCACGTTTTGCGAGCGGTAACTGAAGCACTGAACACCCACACTCCTTTAATTTCATTCCTTTCGATTTTTGTATCACGGATGGATGCGTCGAGTTTCATTTCTTGGCTATTCTGTGGTGACAACCATATCACTGCGCATACCACCACATATTTTATCGTTCACCGGCTTCACGCCATTTTTTACTATGCGGTACCTATTCCACTCAGTTAGAAAGACTCTCGTTTCCTCTCTCCCCTCGTTTTGTTTGCCTGGCTTTCAGCCCAGTGTCCATAAAATATTTTTAAATGCATACACTCTCAAAGTACCATACACAAAGGTCATGTATGCTGACGGGCGAGCATATGCATGTAATAGTTGCGGCTCCGGTTTGCGTTGACCAGGGGCTACACATTTAATCATCATCAGCACCAAGGAGCCAGCCAATTCCTTTTTGTAGAACGCGACTTGCTTGCGCTGAAACCTCATCGCCATCAAACCTGCCACTCAT